>VXCM01003024.1:63855-96961 GCA_014773175.1 Lucifuga dentata | reverse complement strand
AAAAAAAAAAAAAACACATTATTAAATCATTAACCAACATAGGAATTCACCATCGCTGTAAAGTTGTTATAAATAAGAAGCAGCAGCTTGAAATAAATTCAGCTCCTCTACATTCATTTCTGTAGAGCGGCTGGACTTTATTTTATTTATTTAGATGTTTATTTGGATTGAGTCCGATACAGGAACACAGATCATTCACAGAATAAATTAATGCCGCATATCGTGGCATTTTTAGCCAAGGCTAATTTGCAATGCTTGTCCCTGGATGGGCTTTTACAGAAACACATAACCCACAGAATAACACAACATTAAAATGTATTAGTGCAGCGTCTGTTCAAAACATGCGTGTTCGGACCAGGCCAGACTTTATGGTGTGCGCCGCAGCCTGCCATAATTTTGTTCTGTACATCCTCGTGAGCTAGCTTTGAGGGGTACTCAAATGCAAATCTTGAAGGTCCACAAAGAAAATTTTCCATAAGACAAAGGTCTGTTTATTAAAGTCAGTCAAACCAGGGTCAGACTGGGATCTTAAATTTTACTGAGAATTTAAGGTGTTGAGCAGGGCAGGGGTGGGGAGTTGCAGTCAGACATTCAGTTATGATTTCTCCACAATGGAGAAAGTTGAGAATTTTGACTCACAGTGATGTCTCGCAGATAATACAAATAATACATATGAAATAATTATTTGCTCAGAGTCCGGAGACTGTTGTGGTTGAGGCTGGATCTGGACCGGAGTCTGGATTTTGAGGAAGACTGCTGTATAGGGTTCGGGTTGAGACCGTGCCATGGAACGGAGGATATGCTGCCATGCCCAGAGCGTATCCTGCCCCGCGGACTACTTTTTACCAGCACAGCTCAATTTGAGAACCACTCATCCAAGCAACTTCACAGGTGACACTGCACGTCCTTGGGCCCTGAGCAATAAACCTGCTGAATTTCAGCTTCATACAGTGCTGGGTTCTAGAGATGTTGGTGCTACAGACAGAGATTTCTGCATTTATAGTCAGATATGAGGCATAAATAAAAACATGACTGACCTTTATGAGAGTCGTAGAGAGGGTGCTGGGAGAGCGAGGGAGGGTCCAGGTGTCCCAGAGACAGGTAGGGGCTGGGGTACAGGCTGCTGGGCAGAGGAGGGTAACCTGGAGACAGAAACAGACAAAAAAAGTCACATACTGTAGTTCATACAAACCAATCCAAACTTCATCGCCTTACTCCAGTAACTGCTCATGCTCAGTTATTTCAATTCAATGTACTGGATTCTGTCCATTTTCAAGTGAGTTCAGACCTTTATTTCCTTTGCTCTGGTCCAAATCAGGGGCTAAATTGTTAAGATGCTGCATTTACTGCTTAGGCTGGTTCAGTTTCACACAGGAAAACACCAAACTAAAATACATCAGCAGAAGTCATGTGACAGCGCTCACTCTGCTCATTGGTCAGAAAGAGAAAGAAAAAAAAATGTTTACTTTACCAGGATAATTTAATAACGTTACATAACATCGGAACTGGGACACTTTCACTGTCATGGTCACAGTTGCTATGACAACAGAATGTTGATCAAGCAACAGAAAAACAGATTGCTCTGTCGTTCGTTTGGAAGTTGTGGGACTTGTGATGATCAATCACAAATGAACCGCTCCAGTACTCTAGTATGTACTAGAGTACAAACTCTAGTATGAACTCTAGTACAAATTCTAGTACAAACTCTAGTGCAAATTCTATTGCATACTCTAGTACAAACTCTAGTACAGGGGCAGGGGTACACTAATACAATCTTAAAGGTCCACAAAGAAAATTTTCAATAAGACAAAGGTCCATTATTAAAGTCAGTCAAGCCAGGTTCGGATGGGATGGGATGGGATGGGATGGGATGGGATGGGATGGGATGGGATGGGATGGTGGCAGGCCTGACGAATCTAGCTGTGCTGTCAATTCTCAGTCAGACATTCGGTTTCACTTTGCAGCAGAGAAAGCAGAGAATTTTGACTTGCTGTGTTGCAGCAATGTCCCGCAGATAATATATGAAAAGTACAATTTATTCAGAGTCCGGAGACAGTTGTGGTTCGGTCCGGATCTGGACCAGAGTCCAGATTTTGAGGATGAATCCTGCTTTAGTACCAGCTCTAGAATGAATGAGCCGGATCAAACCACACAGTGAAAACGTACATTAACTAAACTAAATCTTCCAATATTTTTAGCCAGATGACAAAAAGCAAACAGGCTTTTTGACCACAAAGTCTGTCTGATTAAAGCAGCACACCTAACAAATGAATCGATGTTAAAGCGGTTTGCTAGTAGAATATTATTTTTATAAGTCAGTCTAATTATTTATTACACCAATCATCAAACTAGAGCACATGTAAACGGCTCCACTGCCAAACCAATTATATTTACATGCATCTTCAAACTTTTAACTAATTCATAACTTTTATTACTATTTAGGCAGTTTTTTTAAACGTCACGTAAACACCACAACCAGACTGAAATGGTCACAAATTGCCAGCAGCAGAATTACGCAATTGTAATTAAAGTTACTCAAACGTGTAAATAATCCATTGTCTTATAATCAGTGTAAGCGATCTCTCTGCCTACGTTTCCTTGCTTCCTCTCCTGAGCCATTTAACCAGCAGATCCTGTATTTTCAGAAAACGATGCATTGCTAATAATTCCACCCGTTCACTCTGCTGTTTTTGCTTTAATCGCAGTACAAATCAAATTAAAGTATAGCGTATATGTAAACATACTGAATGGTTTGTCAGAAGTTCCATGTTGTTTTCTGCTGCAAAGATGTATTTTGATGCCATGATTCTTTCACATATTCTTAATGCACCACTAGCTGCTCACAAGCCAATAAGACGACTTTAAAACATCTAGAAACCTTATTTAAGCAGTCAGTAAAAATTCTTCATTTTGAGGAAACATAAACTTCTCAGTTGGGAAAATTTAATCAAGTATGCAAATTTATGTCTTGTTTTTAAAGTTACACATGGTTTGGCCGCTGCACCACTTAAGCAGTTTATTAAATTGAGAACAACCGCAAATTCAACAATTTGTGGTATTTTCAAGAGAGACGGCACTGTTATGTTAAGAAAGAGTGCGTTTGGCCAGTCTGCCTTTTTAATTCAAGCTGCACAGCAATGGAATTCTACACCAGCAGACATCAGAGCGCTCGATACTTTAAAGAAACGGCTGATTAGTAATCAGATTTGTGAACATGATTTCTGCATGTGAAGGGTGGAGGAAGAGATGTGGTTTATTTTTCTGTTGGATTCAGTAATGAAAACGTCAGATCTGTCTTTTGATTTTTTTGAATTATCATGGATTTTTTGTTGATTATAGTGCTGGACTGTGTTTAGAGGTATTTTCATGATGAATTTGAAGGACTAGTGCAGTTCCCGTTGAAAATGTGCCTGTTCAGAATGGGCCAGACTTCATGGTGTGCACTGCAGCCTGCCATAATTTAGTTCTGCACGTCCTCGTGAGCTAGCTTTGTTTGCTGNATGGTGTGCACTGCAGCCTGCCATAATTTAGTTCTGCACGTCCTCGTGAGCTAGCTTTGTTTGCTGTTCAGGGCCGGGTTGAGACCGTGGCACTGGACCGGAGCGTATGCTGCCTGGAGTGTATCCTGCCACGCGGACTACTTTTTACCAGCACAGCTCAATTTGAGGACCGCTCATCCAAACAACTTCACATGTCCTTGGGAGCTGAGCAATAAATCTGCTGAATATCAACTTCATACGATGCCGGGTTCTAGAGATGTTGGTGCCACAGACAGACAAAGAGTCTTTATAGTTAGATGTCCAGGAGACCAATTTTTTTTGTTTTTTTGTAGACCTTTTGCATCTGTTTTTTATAATGTATCATATTGTTTAATTATTTTATATTGTAGGCAGCCATCTTATCTTGGCATGGGACTACGGATGAAAATGAGTCATCTTTGACTAAATCTGGCATATTTACATTTTGATAGTATATTAATGTGCACTGTCCCAATATAAATAAAACAAAGTACAAATTACAAATTCCACTTTTCAATAAAAACGACCCAATATCAGCTCCTCACTGTATTCCGCTACAGTTTCACTCGTCACCGTGTCGTCTGTATTGATGAAACGGTTTCATTGACGGGGTCGGCGTGGGTTTGGCATTGGGCGAGAGTTTGCCCAACAGCCAGCTGCTGCTATCAGAGACGGGATCTTAATATAGACGACGCCTCGCGCCTCGTGTAACACTCTGGGTTTCTGTGTCGGGACTGAGCTGTGGCTCTGACGCTGGCCGGAGCCACGGCGCGAGGCCACCGGACGGTGTGACATTCCGTGTTCCCACACCCCGGACATTCCGAGGAAACATCAAAGAAGGCACTGCCACTCCAGCAGGAACCGCATCAGAACCCTGGTATATAAACCTATCGCCTCTCAGTTTGGGGAGAAGGAAACAGAGAAGGGAGGTGGGGGGTGTTTCAGCAGACAGAGAGAGGCGTAGAGAACAGGAGAGAGACAGAAATATAAGAGGAATGATGTGAAGAGAGAGAAAAAAAGCCATGTTGGATAAGATTGGTGCAAAGCTTCCTTTAACCAGTTAACCGCTAACCTTGATCTCTAACACTTCTGATAAAGGGTTCCTTTGCATCCAAAGCAGATCCAAAGTCTGCCTTTCTGAAAGCCTTTCCAGCTTTTAGGAACTTCAGCTGCTGTAAAAAAGCCAAACAGCAGGTTTTAAGGAACTCTCTTCAGCTCAGCAAGAAGCCAATGGCTCCTTTAACCAGCAGGGCTTTTAACTTCAGATACTCCAGCCTCTATTCTGGCTAAACCTTATGTCAAGCATCAAAAGTGAATATAGCCTTTCTCCCTCCTCCTTCTTTGACCGAATACGCAGCCTAAGCAAAAAATAAGATCAGCAGGGGCGGAAAAAAACCCAAAACACATACCATCTGATTTGCTTTGTTTAGACGGTACTGAACAAGATATGTGTCACACTGGAGATGTAATCAGTTTTAAAACAAAATCTTAAATGGAATCCGTTTCTCCTTCTCCTTTTACCTTGCCAAAAAAAAAAAAAAAAANAAAAAAAAAAAAAAAAAAAAAGGTGCTGTGGGATGAGCTTCCTCCTATCTGACCTTCTACTCCAGCGAGATTCGATAAGGAGACGCAAGAGGACACAAGGGGACGAAGCAGGAACAGAGATTCAATCAGTAACTGAGGAGGCAGAAGAGGGGCACAGAGAGAGAGAGAGAGAGAGAGAGAGATATCCAGGGAGAGGACAAAACCCACTGGGGTCTGTGTGTGTGTGTGTGTGTGTGTGTGTGTGTGTGTGTGTGCCTACAATCATCTTCATAAGCGAGGAAGAGAGGGATGCTGTACAAAAGTGGGGCAAGGGAGAAAGAGAGAGACAGAGACAAAATGCACAGTGGACAGAAAGCTCCAAAAAAGAACAAGAGAGGAAGATAGATTACAGCAAAGCATGACAGGCGAAAGCAATGGTAGAGGACACGGGAAACAAGACGCATGTAGGACAGAGCCAGCAGCTCAGACAGAAATGGAACAGGATCCCACTGGTGTAAGCAATGAGAAACAGAAAAGGAACGAGCCTCCTGGGTATTGGACAGCAAGACAGGAGCAGAGTGTGAGAAATGGAGATACGAAGCCATTTCGGTCTCTTTTTTCTTTTTGGTTTTTTTTTGCGATTGAGTCATGTGCCGTTGTTGCTGAGAGAGAGACGGCGAGGAAGACAAAAGCGGAAGACAGGAGAGATGGAAACGCAAGGGGTTTCCTGTGTGTGTGTTTGTCATTTACCTTCATGAGGGTGTGATGCCCAAAGTTGAGCCATCTGCAGACCGCTGGGATTGGTGGACCTGTAGGCAGGGTCAGAGGTCAAGGGGGAGGGGCCGGGATAACTGGACAGGAAGGAGCTGGAGCTTGCTGGGAAGCCATCACCTGGGAAACGTGAAGAAGAAGACTGTAAGTCACTCTGGTAACCACAAAACCCAAACAACACACAAAGCTGCTCAACACACATTTGCTGTCACTTTCATGTGGAATGTGTGTGTGTGTGTGTGTGTGTGTGTGTGTGTGTGTGTGTGTATGCGTGTGTGATTTAGCAGGTCACAATCATGCTGATGTTTCTACACAGGAGCAGTTGTTTGTAAGGACATTATAACTGAGTTACCCTGCTCTCCGTTTCAACTGCTGCACCAGAAAAATACCACAGCTAAATAAAAATCTCTGTCACTGCAACAGGAACGAAACGTGGAGAGATTCTGAGGGGACTTCCTCCACGATGCGACAACGCATTACGAGAACAGCAGCACAAAACACACAAAACAACAAATCTACTCAGATCTGTCAGGGATTCTACCTTTTTGTTGTCAGGATTCCCTTTTCAGAATTTGACTCAAATATCTACCTAGCAACAACAGAAAAAAGTACAGAAAACCCACCAATCGCGTTCTCGACGTGTTCCTAAATCCAAATTTTGTTATGGCAGAATGGTGCATTTGTGTGTTTTACCTAGAAATGAAAGCAAATGTGACGGTTGACACTGTTTAACTGATCATCTATGATTCATGGTGAGCAGATATAGGCCTTCAATTTTTGGAGATATTTAAAGGACAATACCAGCAATTTTGCATGTTTCAGCACAATATATACAACACGTCATGTTACTGACACCACTTCCCAAAATGTACTACTTTGGTGGTAACTTTAGAAATGTTTTTTTCTCTGCCTTACAGTTACAGTTGGTACAGTTATAGTTTCAGTTCATTCCAGTATATTATAAAAATCATCTTGGAGAGACTTGAGATAACTCAGGCTACGTTCACATTACAGGCCTTAATGCTCTCTCTCTTTCTGATTTTTTTAATAGGATCTGATCTTTTTATGTTGATTGTTCACATTCATGTTTGTAAGTGACCTGTATCGGACACCAGTGTGAACATGCTGAGGTCTAAACTGCACAGGTTTAACTAAAATGTGAGTCACATGCTACAAGAATAACAACAGTAACTGTCATTTTTGTGAGACAGTAGAAACATGATGATATCGCTGCAGCGTACATGGCAGGATTATTTGTTGCGGACATCAGAAGACAAAGCAGATAATAAGATGAGAATGAGGCCTAGTCCACACTAATACGGATATTTTTTTAAACGGATATTTTCCCCCACCGTTTAAAAAAAANGGCCTAGTCCACACTAATACGGATATTTTTTTAAACGGATATTTTCCCCCACCGTTTAAAAAAAAAAAATTATGTCCACACAAGCATAATTTTTCAAAATATCTGTCCACACGAGAACGCTCAACAGCTACAAACGTATGCCGGGCCGGCAGGTGGCGGTAAAGTCGGACCTGAACCGGCCTGATCCAAAACCGTTGTTTCTGGCAGACTTTAACCAGCGGACGTCGTGGACCAAGTCATATTTGGGTGCAGCAGTTGCAGAAGCCGTTGTCTGCTGGTAAAGTGGTGCAGCAACGCCAAGTTAACTTGTAAACTTGCGACTGCTGATGCTAACCAAACGTAAAGAAACCGGTACACAGTCGCCGCCATTGTTGTTGTTGTTAATGTTTCTGGTGCACATGCTCATTGCACAAAGCAACAGTTTACACGCATGAGTTTAGTTCAGATGTCATCGTTTTCCAAAAATTCCATTTTTTATGTCCACATATACACAGAAAACAGATTTTAGAAATCTGCATTTTAGAAGCCGTTTTAAAAAAATTTCCATTTTAGTGGCCTAAAACGCTGTTTGTGTGCGGATGAGAGGCCAAAACACAGAGGAAAATATACGTTTTGTAAAATATCCATATTAGTGTGGACAGGGCCTGAGAGCAAGAAGGCGACAAAAAAAAAAAAGNAAAAAAAAAAAAGCTCTAGCAGCTGCTCAGTTAGTGGCGGCTGCTGTGCATCAGCAGTGAGAGGTGTGGGTATGAAGGCGGAGCCAGCTATGGTGGCTCCGCCCTCATAACCACAACTGCCATGTTCACAGAGGAACAGTTACTGATTCAGTTACGATATGTTCCTTCAAGTTTAGTTTGGATAAGAAGCTTCTCCATGTATGTCCAACTTATTTAAAACTTCTTCGTCTCTCCACTGTCACCCATCGCTGTTGTTGCTCTCCTCCATATTTAGTTTTACAGGCTGCTATGAGGCGCCGACACTGAATGAGGATGAGATGCGATGTGTGCCGAGAAGTGAGACGTTAAAAAAAAACAACCACATGAATTCTGATCTGAGCGGTCAGTAGACATGGAAAGTTTGATTCATTTACAAGAATCGAATCAGTCCGATCGTCCTAATCTGAATGTCCGCACGCCTCCGTACTTCCACGCTCTCACGCCTCTTGCCAGTTCTCACAGTTCTCGCGGCTCTGCCGTCTGTGTCTGTGAGTGTGAGGATGCCCCCTAGTGGACGCTCGCATACACTACATCAAATCATCAAATGCCACAGCAGTGTTTGTGCCACACAAACTAGATTACCCAAGCCAAACAGACATTAGTTTTATGGATGGAGTCAGAATATGTTGATTAATCTCAAAGACAAGAGAAAAGCATATAAATATACTGAATCTCATTCATTTATATCACGGATCTGTATGAACCGGAAGTATATGGTTCAGTTACAGCTGTGACCTGGATCACCGATTCACAGACTAAGAATCAAATCTTTGAGTCAGTGATTCAGTGAACCAGCCAAGCCTACCAGTCAGACACAGGTCTCATGGCCAGAGATCGGATACGGATCAGATCTAGGACCACATATGCAAGTTCACACTGTTCACACCGCTGTGAAAAAATCAGATCTGAGTCACATGGAGGTAAAAAAGGTCAGATCTGGACCACTTCAGCGTGTGATGCAAACGTAGCCTTAGCTATCACTGAAACAAGCTACATGCTGCTGGTTCGATTGTAACTACATCACGCGTGTCAGGATGTGCAGCCTGGATGATGCTGTTGCAGCAGAACTATAAAAACTCTTATTTTGTGTTTAAAAAAGTCCACAGAACAAGGATTAGCTGATTACCAAAAGCTGATTTCTTTCTTGCTGCCCAGCGTTTGTTATCTGCAGTGAGATCTGCAGATTAAAACCAGAACTCTCAACTTCCGCAAACAGCTCAACACCACATGATGTCAGTGAGTAAATCTCCTTAAAACATTCATATCTGAACACGGAGGAGCCGTGATCCACCTTTTTATTATACATGAAGGACGGCCTGCATCCACACGTACAGCACCATTAGTGAACCTGAACCTTTGAACCGTGGCTGGCTTCTCCAATCACAACGTCTGAGGGCTGGAAAAGGTTTCATGTTTAGCGGAGATCCCCCACCCCACACACCCACACACACACCCACACCCACACACACACACCCACACCCAGCCCATTACTGAATNCCCCACACACCCACACACACACCCACACCCACACACACACACCCACACCCAGCCCATTACTGAATGCTCTGCACAGCCATTACCCTGATAAAACTAACCATGTGTGTAGGGGAAAGGGTGCTGTCTGTACAGGCGAGGGGGGGAGGGTCTGTGTGTGTGTGTGTGTGTGTGTGTGTGTGTGTGTGTTTCTGTGTTTCTGTATTAGTCCTGTGGGAATCTCAGAGACATGCCGTGCTTGCTCAGTTTCCCCTGCATCTAAATCAGTACATTAAAACTGCAGTCCGTCAGCGCCTGCACACACACACACACACACACACACACACACAGAGGACTAATGCAGTGTACCTTTATTCTTTGCTCTGAAAACAGTGTGTAGGTGGAACCTTCCACATCCAGACCTATTAGAGACTCATTTATTCAACTCTCTATTTCTACATATATATACACAGACACACACCATATGCATGTGTGTTACATGTGTATTTGGGGTGTGTGTGTGCGTGTAGCTCAAGTGACTGCAGTCATTGCACTGTGTCGTATGTTCACTGACATGTGCAAACAGTTTTGTGTGGGTTTGCAGTGAATGCCCTTTGAGTCAGACATTGTAGGAGCTACACACACACACACACGAGCAAATGCACATCAAAAATATACAAATACACACAGTCTCACGCAGACATAACACACTTATATACACAGTATTTCAATCCATATATGTACACTATTACTGGTTATATACACATACACAACCAAGATACACACACATATCATATGCACACACACACACACACACACACACACACACACACGGAGCGATAACCCTCAGCTAGTCTTAGTGTGTTAATTCTCTTCTCTGTCTGTAGTAAAGGAGCAGCACAGTGAAAACGTTTCACCTCAACACGTAGAAAGACTCAGAAGTGAGCGTTAATCTCCGTTCTGTGCACGTTCCTCCTTCACGTGCACAGAACTCACTATTCACTATTATATATATATTCACTATTACACCATCTGCTGCATCAACTAGCCTGTCCTTTATGATGACAGCAGCAAAGTCAAACATGTCACCACATACGCTACGTTTTCAAGTTTTTACGCTGATTTACACACCTATTCAGTCGAACCGTGTAAAGTTTGAAGGTATGACTCAATTCAGACGTTTCCCTGTTATCTGAAAATACAATTTACAAGTAAGTGTACAAGAAAAATGCAAAGAATCTGTTCATTTATACCTTTTTTTTTATCCTTCACGCCAACGTTTCCATGTCCACGGTGCTTTTTGCACCAAATGAACTTCTTCAGAATCTCAGGCTTTCCTTCAAAGAAGCAGGACTCGCCACAACGAGGAGCCAAGGAACCGGGACTCCTTTTAGGACTGGAAAACTAGTTCCTGAACCATATTTCAACTCCTATTCCAGGACAGGTGTTTTCTGATTTCAGGAAGGACTGGGTTTATTTATAAGCTCCAACCGCCATTTTTAAATCCTCGTGTTTTAGCTCGTTTTTGTTCTTAGTGACACAGCAACATTTTAGGACTTCTGATGAAGATGGAAACCTGCAAGGAAACGCTGAATGAAAAGATCGTGCTGCATTTATCACAACTTGGAATTACTCATCATGTAAAGAAGTTCCAATAAAATGAAAAAAAGAAAAGATTTAAAGGACCATACCATCCATTTTGCATGTTTGAGCCTAATATATTCAATTTTCATACATGTTACGTTACTGACAATAATTTTTCAAAGGATAAAACCGTATTTCAGCTTTCCTGATATTTTGCAAAATCTTTTAATCTTTCAAAGTCAAATATTCAAGTGATACACCCACCTTAAAAATCCATGTTTCTCCTGCTAATAGCTACACAGCCTTATGAAGTCATGGTCATTTAAATTTTTCCATAAACGCAGGTCTTCTTTTGGGACTATATTCCCCAGTGGAGACATACATTCACTCTATGGTTTTTACAAATTTTGAAAAAAACCTGAATACACGTCTTGTTCATGATGATGGATTATCTATCCCAAGAACATTTCAAATATCAACAAGTTGATTTTAATAGCATACCAGAATGAACTGAAACCAATGGAGGTCTGGAAGGTAGGAAAAACAATTTTAATTCACCATTCCAGTAGTATGCTTTGGGAAATGATTGTCAGTAATGTAACATGTATGAAAATTGAATATATTAGGCTCAAACATGCAGAATGGGTGGAATGGTCCTTTCAAGACAAATTACAATAACCAAAGCAGCTCCAATAGATGGAGATGACTGCTCTGATTTCCATGATCTTCATCGTTTTTCTACAGGAAATGTGAAGAAACTCGTTAAATGAACGTGTTTCTACTTCGTTTTAATTCAAGTACTTCAGGCCCAAAACTGGATACGTTGTTCTAACAAATTATCCTCACACACAATCCACTTCATAATTATTACCTGGTGTGTACAAGGAGCTAAATATCTACATGACCCCTCAAACAAACACTAACTACACACACACACACACATAACCAACACCTGTCAAAGATGTTAAGGTCCTGCTAGGATGTCAGCGGTTTCCATTCCTTCAGGACAAACACCAGGGTCTGTCTGTCTGTCTCTTCCACACACACACACACACACACACACACACACACACACACACACACCCCTCATGAGGCACGGATGCTCCACTAGAGTACG
The DNA here is from genome assembly GCA_014773175.1 of Lucifuga dentata. NCBI lineage: Eukaryota > Metazoa > Chordata > Actinopteri > Ophidiiformes > Bythitidae > Lucifuga > Lucifuga dentata. The sequence goes on along the minus strand of VXCM01003024.1, from coordinate 84,892 downwards.
GATCAATCTCAGCATCACAGCCGCCTACAGGCCCTTTATCCATGTTGGCAGAGACACACACACGTATGCACAAAACACCGAACTACACACAGCCTACAGTTACACTTCGTGCCAGTTATCAGGTTAAAAAAAAACAAAAACACATTTGAAATCCCAAATTCCCTTCCTAACAGTCTGAGGGAACGAAGGAAAATGTTTGCGCTCTTCGTTCCAGAAACAAGATCCAAATGGTAGCTGAGAGGGTGGGTGGGTGCTGTGGAATTACTCATTCATTACCTCACTCTCTCTCTTTCTCTCTCCCCTCTTCACAACTTCACCCCTCGTTCACCACACACACACACATACACACACTCGCGTTTGGCTCGCACATCATAAGACAGTTAGTTCACCAAGAAACACACTCTGTCTCTCGAAATGTTCCGAGCCCCGTTTTCAGATGGTCGTAAGAAACGTCTGGATATCAGAGAGGACGAGGCCTGCTGAAGATCAATTCTGACACACACACACACACACACACCCGCAGGAGCAGCAGCCAAATCAAACGCCACAATAGAGTCTGGATGGTAAATCGATATAAGACAGAATGAACAGACTCCAGAAACACGGAGTAAAGCACATAAATATGCACAAAAAATGAAATAATCTATGGAATAAATGTTGTCTATACATGTGTACAGGCACACGCACGCACGCACACACACACACAGTGGACCCATCTGGTATCCATCAATACTACTCAGAGCAGGGTTAGCTTTTTTTTTTTTTTTTNGGGGGGTTCTATTGATCTCTGGTTTTTTAGTTCCTGCAAGAAAAACAATAAAACAGTAAAAGTCAGACATTTTATTTTAGACGTTTGTATTTTACTACTGACACAGAAACATTAATTCTGTCTGTGAAGCAGAATGAGCTCCTTACACACACACACACAAACACACACGCACGCACAGCAGGAAAACACAGCATTTGTACAGGTCTGCTAACAGATATGTGCTTGTATGTGTGAGTGCTAAGCATGCGGCTTAGCGTGTGTGTGCATGTGTATGATAATGATCTGAAATGTAAATGTGTGAGTTTTGCTCTTCCTGCTTAAAGAGGAGCACGCTGCTGTTTGTGAACTCAAGCCCAACACAGTCTGCTGCTCAACTTTACTGAAAAGTGACTCCATGTTATGATCGGTATGTTTACACGCGTGTTAAAAAAAAAACAAAAAGTTTAATTATGCTCCCATTCAGAAGACCAATGGATTTTTTTATGTCTGTAAACAGCCTAAGTTATTTGTTGAAAATGTATTCAGCCATTTCATGACCAAAGAATGTCTGCAGGAGAAATACAGGTCACATGATCAGCCTTTCTGACTTCCTGTCATTTTCAGTATTTTTCTTGAAAAGGACCATTCTGGTGGTTTTGTATGTTTGAGCACAATGGGTGCTATCCATATGCAGGTTGCATTATTGCCAGCCATTTTCCAAAAAAATACTAATGTATACTACTATTACTAAAATACTACTACTAAAAAAAATACTACTTCAACTTTTAATTTTATTGTTTGAAATGTCTTCAACCTTTTAACTTTTGGCTTATAGATATCTATATATATATATATATATTTGTATACAATATATATATATATATATGAGTGTGTGTGTGTGTGTGTGTATGTATCTGTACTGTGGTTAAAGCAAAAATGCATTTAAAGGACCATACCACCATTTTTGAGCCTAATATATTCAATTTTCATATACATAACATTATTGACAATCATTTCCCAAAGCATACTACTGGAACGGTGAATTAAAAATGTTTTTCCTACCTTCCAGACCTCCATTGGTTTCAGTTCATTCTGGTACGCTATTAAAATCAACTTGTTAACGTTCTTGGGATAGGTAATCCATCATCATGAACAAGACGTGTATTCAGGTTTTTTAGAAGTTATGTAATTTTAGCGTTTAAGCTCAAAAAAAAAGCGTGGAGTGAATGTATGTCTCCACCGGGGAATATAGTCCCAAAAGAAGACCTGTGTTTATGGAAAAATTTAAAGGACCGTGACTTCATAAGGCTGTGTAACTATTAGCAGGTGAAACATTGATTTTTAAGGTGGGTGTATCACTTGAATATTTGATTTTGAAAGATTAAGAGATTTTGTAAAATATCAGGAAAGCTGAAATATGGTTTCATCCTTTGTCAGATTGCCAGTAAAGGAACATACAAAAATTGAATATATTAGGCTCAAAGATGCAAAATGGACGGTATGGTCCTTTAAGACATATACATTTAGGCCTACATAGTCAAAGTCTGGCCCAGGGTCCACATCCGGCCCTCCATCACAATAATGGTGCCTCCCCAAAGTCATTTAAATGCCAAATAAAATATGACTAATTAAGCACTATTTAAGAAGTTATGGAATTAGAAAAAAAATGCTTTACTTATGAATTTATAGACATTATTTACATAAAGTTGGAGAACAAAGCATGATGGGAAATGAATTGGCGTCTCTGTGCCTCACAAGTTTTAACCATGAAAAGCTAGCGACGCCAAACACACCTCATCCAGCCGTTAGCAAACAAACATAAGTACTTTTAGCAAAAAGAGAAAAGTTGATTGTGAAAACAGCCAATTCAACACAAAATGGACGGAGGACGACGTGTTTATATTTGCATCTCGTGCTAATGCTAAACCGCCGTGTTTAATCTGCCAAACAACAAAGCACCATTACGAGACAAAACGTGCTAACTTTCATTCAGCTTTTCCTCCCAGCAACAAGAACAGAAAAGATCATCTTCATTCTCAAGTTTTTCTAAGACCAAGATTTGATGTTGCTTCTTGTGTGACATTACTAGCAGAAAACAAATTAACCTGCAGCTTCAAGGAGGAACTAATTAGGGATTCCCCCCCCCCCCCNAAACTCCCCTTCATTTTGCAAAATTGGCCCCTGTCAAAATTATTTGAGTATCCCTGACGTGATCTCTTACAGTCCTGTACCTCCAGGAGGTCCTTTAGGTCTTCAGGTCAGAGGTTATGGAGGCGCCCCGTACCCGTTTGAGGACTTGGGGAGATCGTGTTTTTCAGACTGTTGCTAAAACTGTGGAATGAGTCCCATTCCTCCCTCCACTCCTCTGATTCTGAGCTGCTTTTAAAGGCAGCTAAAGACTTTGTTTAGACAGGCTTCTGGATCGTATTTTAAATCTGTGGTATTGGTGTTCTGTGTTGTTTGAATTTTCATTTGCTTGTTTTATGTTACTTGCTTTTTATCTGTGAAGCACTTTGTGACTTCTGTCTGTGAAGGGTGCTGTATAAATACATTTCACTTACTACTTACTGTAGGGAATTCACGGGATTCCATCAATGGCTGAATATACAGGACATGTTGTTTAATCGGAGTGTGAGAAGAGTCCATGAGGAAAGGCAGGAAGAAGATTACTCTGATTGTAACATTTACCTGTGTGAGTAAATCAATTAACAGTCACATAATCTTATGTGTGTTACTCAGACTCATCTTAACGTCGATTTGTGCCGATGTTAAACTGATTATGGTGTTTACACGATGTTTGAAAAAAATCTATTTACTGCTTTAATCAAAGTTTTAGCGTGCGTGCAAACATGCCGAGTAACAGATTACATAGCTGTAAATCAATTTACTCAAACACATGAAGGATCCATTGTTTTGTAATCAGGCACCGTCATCATTTCCTCACAGCAACACAAATAATCTGCAAACAGAAGAATCCTGATTCCGTCCATGTATACGTCTTTAACGTATTTTTACCTCAATCAGGGTACAGACAGAAATCAGAGTATAATGAACATGTGAGTGTATTAGGAGTCATTCTATGTTCTCCAGCTCTATATAGCACAAAATAGATATAGATCAGGGGCCGGTAACCTATGGCATGTCATAGTTGGCACGTGAGGCTATTTATGTTGGCACGCACAGGAGAATTAGAATGAAGCAGATGAGGAAAAAATATACAATAAAATTATTATTACTGTATTTTATTTGACACTTCACAAGAAATGTTTTATGTTCTTACATAAAAATTTTAACATAACTTTTAATTTTACATTTAAATCATGAAGTTTCAAGCGTGCAAATGCAGCTGGCGAGCGCGTCCCTGATTCAGCGCATCACTGTGAAAACAGCCTCCGCACTTGGAAGTTCAGTTGGGTTTGTCAGCTAGCTAGCGTAGCATTCAGCAGCCCTGAAAATCTCCCTTACTTTCAAAACTCAGTGTTGACAGGTATGGATTAAATACTGTAAAAACACAATTTATAAAATATTTTTTGAACGAACTACATATTGGCACTTTGGGTATTAGTGTACAGTACTGTAAGGTGGCACAAGTCATGGAAAAGGTTGCCTATATATATCTGATATAGATATACAGTATAGAGCACATAATGGGTTAGGGTTAGTCTGTTAACACACACTTAACGTGTGTTAACAGAATACTGAACTGGGGAACATAGATATGCTCCCATGTATTGACTGTCAGCCTTCTGTTTTGCAATTCAGACAGAATGTGTTTAGGTTTAGTTATTAAAGCGATTATTCAACAAATTTGCAAGGAAAATGCATTTGTAGCTATTAGAATACCAGCAGCTTTGCATGCTGGGGTCATGCTCAGGTTGCATGATGTAAAAGCCTTTACAAGCTTCTAGAAACATCCCTCATGTTATGTACTGACAACAACTGCCGCGTGTTTCTTTATTTATGTAACATGAAACAGAGCAAACTGCAGCTTCTACCAAATAATGTGTGTCAAAATCTCAAACGACCAATCAGGTTTTCTACCTTGATGCATTATAATTGGCAAAAGTACTTTAAGGAAAGCCAGCCAACATGGTGAGACGATCTGGGAACACACACGGATGTGTCTTCTCTAATATTCAGGAAGCCAATTATTCACCTCAGCCAAGCCGACGGAAAAAAAAAAAAAAAAAAAAAAAAAAAATCACCCAATTAGTGTTTTATTTCTTTTGACGCTGAAACTTTGTGTAAAAGTTGTGTGACAGACAGTCGGTCTGAACCAGGAGACGTTTGCCTCACGGCACCGCTTGAAAAATCCTCATGTGAAGACAGCAGGTGTTACTTTGACACACTCCTCGATACCAACAAATGGGAACACATTCGCAACAGGCGTGTGTGCGTTCTCACATGCGCGCGCACACACACGCACACAGTCTCTCAAGTTATGCAGACTAACACACAGATGGAATGGATTGCACAGTTGCGTGGTCGCACAGATGACACAGACACACACATTCGTATAGAAACGTGCACTGTGTGTTCAGAAATGAAACACAGGTTTGGATGAACTGGACTTGTATGGACTATGGAACGCAAAACTATGATTTTTTTTCCAGTGCTGTGATTAAGGCACAAACATGAATTTTATTCTTTGGTGAAAATACGTGACCTTTTCACCAAAGAAGTACAGCAGGGAAAGAAATAAATCACAGAATGTTTATGCCGATGGATCATTTACATATCTGTTCCCGAGTAACTCGACTTATAATCACGTAATCAGTCTGTACCTCGGAGTATACCAGCATTTATTTTCACCACCTTTGATCTGATTGGGGTGTTTACATGATATCTGAGGTAAAAAAAATAGAGCTATTACATTATAATTGGATTAGAATCAACGTTTAATGTGCACAGATACGCTAATATATTCACATCAAATCATAATGTGATATAACAGCGTAATTACGCTGTTTGGATGAAAGAAATTAATGAATAGATCATCTAATAAAATCCCTAACAGTTTTGGGAAATACTTAATAAAGGAGCATACCGGCAATTGTGCATGTTTGAGCCCAATATACACCACCCACATACATGTTATGTTACTGACAACCAATTTCCAGAACATAAAACACATTTTAGTTTTTTCAAATCCACTAATCTTTCAAAATCAAACATTCAGGTGCACACACACACCTTACAGTTCACACCTTCTGACACTTATGTTCAATTTTTAATTTCTTGGTAAAAGCCATCTTCTACTGGGACTATATTTCCTGGCGGAGACATACAGGTTCTTCTGTGCAGCTCCGTGTTGGATCGATTAAAATAAAGTTACTTCGACAAAAAAAAAAAAAAANAAAAAAAAAAAAAAAATCTAATAGAGATGTTTGCTGTGACTTCTGTTGTATATCTCAAGCATGTTTCAAATCTTTCTTTCTTTACCCTGCCACGTGGACTACTTTTTACCGACACAGCTCAATTCGAGAACCGCTCATCCAAACAAATTCACACTCAACACTGCACGTCCTTGGGTCCTGAGTAATAAATCTGCCAAATATCAACTTCATACAATGCCAGGTTCCAGAGATGTTGGTGCCACAGACAGACAGAGATTTCTGGATTTATAGTTAGATACCTGGAGTTTGGGTGAAAGAAATACTGCCATACGGTGTGTTTTTCTGTGAAGACAATATGCAAACTGGAAAATAAACTAATAAAAACGCAATAACTTTGATGGGAGGATTTGTGTCAGGGAAGTTGGTGCACCGCAAGTAAGCCTTTAATTAGTCTGAATAATTTAAAGATAAATAGCAGATGTCAGAAGTGTGTTTTTCAGGTTTTCTGGCAGGTTTAAACACATACCACCTCATTACAGGATCGAGTTTGTCTCACCTGCTCTGGCTGAGTGTTTTCGTGTCGGTTTTCTCTCGAGTGTCCCGGGATGACTATTCTAAACATATAACCTTATGCAATCTGACACATGGACACCCGAACATGGAGACAGGACGCAGTGTGTGACCTTTGTGTGTGTAAGCCTCTTGTTTGAGCTTAAGGGAGGGTTTTAGCAGAGCGAGCAACTTAGCTAATGCTTCGAGTATTTCAACATGCCGCGGCACGCTTGGTTCACACACACACACACACACACACCTATCCCTCTTGTATTTGACAGCTGTGTGTGCGTACGTTGTGTGTGTGTTTGTGTGTGTCGTTTGTCTGCCTGTGACAGGTTTATTGTAGCGGGGCAGCACTACTGTGTGCTTTCTCTTAAGGAGCCTGTTTTCTCTCCTGAAGGATTCAATTAATCTGAGAGGCTACATGTCCGGGCCACATCCACACACACACACACACACACACACACACACACACACACACAGATAAAGGTCTGTGTCTTGAATACATATAAACACACACTCGCCGCATTAATTTGAAAGTAAACAGACATACTAGGCAAGCAGCATGGAAGATAAATTGGTATTGAGACAAGACAATCCTGGCTTGGCTTGTCTGTGTGGATTGTACTTCAGTGTGTGTGTGTGTGTGNGTGTGTGTGTGTGTGTGTGTGTGTGTGTGTGTGTGTGTGTGTGTGTGTGTGCCCGAGAGAGAACATTTGAAGGGGTACCACATTTATCTAGCCGTGTATGAACGCGTTGTGGTCAGGGACAGGGTAAATTTCTTCCTTTCTCTGCAGAGTCCCGGGGGGGAAACCCCAGCGCTAACTGCACTAAGCACAATCACATGCTCCCGTTCCCATAAACAAGACCTCAATCCTCTCTCTCTCTCTCACACACACACACACACACACACACACACACAAACAACCTAAGCTCTTGTCCTTCGAAAAACAAAACACTACTTTCCACCTCAGGGATGGCACCCATTTAGAGCTCTCTCTTCCTCTCTCGGCTTCCATTTGTCTTAAGCTGTTTTCATCTGCAGCTATTGACCTTCTTCTCTGCTCGATAAGAAAACGCCTACATTTGCCTCCGCTCCCTTAAGACTAAATGTGTGTGTGTGAGATAAAACAGCAAGAAAAGTTGCTGGGTTAGGCATGTCGTCCTTCCTTCTGAGAAGGACCTCACTGAATGATATTTTGGAGTCATTACACTGTTTGTTCTGACCTGCAACAATGGCCAGCTGATAAAACACACTCCAGGCTGTTCCCACGCCTGCTCCGTGCCACCTGGAAAAAGCCTCCGATGCACAGGAAGTGATGCGTTTCGTGTTTCCCACAGCTGCGGCGACAGCGGCTCTTTTGTTTTTTTTTAAATAAAGTGAAGTGTAAAACACTTTTTCCGAGACTGAGCTGAAATTCTTCTAGGATCTGGTGTTATTATAATTTCAAAATCCTCCGTTTTCCATTCTGGGAAGACGTTGGAGTAATTAGGATGACTCATCTTGCACTCTGGGGCATATTAGAAATTCCGTCTCATCAAATGTGATTAGGGGTGACCAACTAACCACTGACATTATACTGTAACAGATGACAGCTGCTGGAATAATGTCATCAGTGTGAGGTGTGTGTGTGTGTGTCTGTGTGTGTGTGTGTGTGTAAACGTCAGCTGCTGGAAGTCTACTTTCCATTTCTGAAGTGCTGAAGATGGCGGCAAATGTGAAAACTCCAAATGGATTTTCACACGAATGGGACAGCTTGAATATGGCTACTCTATGCTTATATTCCACCCAAGTATCCCGCTTCACGCAGAGATATGTACTGTTGCAGAAGTTAAAAGAGCATACCGGTGATTTGTATGTTTGAGCCCAATACATACAACCCATGTACATGTTATACTTAGGGCTGTCACGATATCAGATTTTCTCGATGTGATTATTGTGACCAAAAGGATTCGCGATAACAATATCGCAATATCTACAGAAAATTCAAAAAAATAATAATAATGCTAGCAGTCAAATTCATTTTAACTTTGTTTATTGTGTGCTTTGTCTTTTTTTTTTTTTTTTTNTTTTTTTTTTTTTTTTGGCAAACGAATTAGACTCAAAATAGGAGTGTAGGGAGGTGGAGAGTGTCTGCAGCCAGAACTGTACAAAAGCTACAAAAAGAACAATTCATGATCTGACATGCATTAGCCACGTCTGCTTTTCTTTGCTTCCCCACTTCTCCCTGGCTCTCTCTCACTTCTTTGATGCTGCCTAACAGAACTAGCAGCACTGTCAACTGTCAGTCAACATTTCATTTTGCAGCAGACAAAGTGGGGAATTTTGACTTGTTGCATCACAGCGATGTCCTGCAGATAATACAAGTAATACGTATGAAAAGTAGAATTTACTCAGATGATGCTGCGTTCGAGCGACCTCGGAAGTCAGACTTTTCCCAGTAGGAAGTTACAACTTCTGACCTCAAAGCGTTCCAGCCAAATGTAAACAAAAAATCATGGCTGAGTACTAATAAATACTGTAACATTAAATAAACTTCATAATAAATGCTAACTAAAGTAAAGTTATACTACAGGACTGTTTGGTTCTGTTGTTTTACTATGATATTAATTATAGTATTAAACATTTGTGCAGAGAGGTAATATTCTGAAATTATTTACACTTACATATCAATGGCAAACAGTTATTATACACTGTAGATAGTTAACTTGGAGATATATTCTGACCTTTTTATTTCAATGTCACACAGGAAAAAATACTTTATTCGCCTGTTAGCTGATCATTTCCATTCACAAATGGAATGGAATGGAATGCTTCCACGGTGCCGCCATGTTGAGTGACGTCATACTCGTGAAATCAGATAATTTTGGTCCAAGTTTCCAAGTTGGAGCTCCAACTTCAAACACGTTGAAATGTATTTTTCCAAGTAGGAAGTCGGAAAAATCCAAGTTCCGAGGTCTGCAAATACAGCAAGAGTCCGGAGACAGTTGTGGTTCGGTCCAGAGTCCGGATTTTGAGGATGACTGCTATAGACAATGTAACACGTCATCACGTACATCATGTGACATATTATACTGGCTGTGCACAGAATATTACAGCTTTTACCATGGTAATTAAAACAAACGTGATTTCTACACTCGTGCGTACATGTCAGCAGGGAAAATATTGAATTTTAAGGTGTGTGGATCACCTGAACATTTGATTTTGAAATATTAGGGGATTCAGCAAAATAAAACAAAATCTAAAATACAGTGTTATCTTTTGGAAAATGGCTGGCAGTAATGCAATGTGTACGCAAGTAGTGTTTATTGGGCTCAAACATGGAAAACCACCGGTATGGTCCTTCAAAGATGCTCTAGCTGCTTTTCCCAATGTATTTAAAGGACCATACCACCCATTTTGCATGTTTGAGACTAATATATTCAATTTTCATACCTGTAATGTTACTGACAATCATTTTCCAAAGCATACTACTGAAATCTGGTACGCTATTAAAATCAACTTGTTGATACTTGAAATGTTCTTGGGATAGGTAATCCATCATCACCAACAAGACATTTTTATTCAGGTTTTTCTAGAAGTTACATAATTTTAGCATTTAAGCGCAATAAAAAGCACGGAGTGAATGTATGTCTCCCCCAGGGAATATAGTTCCAAAAGAAGACCTGTGTTTATGGAAAAATTTAAAGGACCGTGACTTCATAAGGCTGTGTAACTATTAGCAGGAGAAACATAGATTTTTAAGGTGGGTGTATCACTTGAATATATGATTTTGAAAGATTAAGAGATTTTGCAAAATATCAGGAAAACTGAAATACGGTTTTATCCTTTGGGAAATGACTGTCAGTAACGTAACGTGTATGAAAATTGAATATATTTGGCTCAAACATGCAAAATGGGTAGCATGCCAGAAAGATTGCAACATCAGCATGAGCGGTGAAAGCCAAATCCAAGAAAAATACATCACAACAACAAACTGTCCGATTGCTAAATGATCTCTGGGAGAAAAAAAAAAAAAAAAAAAACCAGCACAAAAGATCCCAGAAAAAGCTGTTTAAGAAGCAAAACTGTTGCTAAATTGTCACTAGGATTGCCACTTTAACGCCGTTCCTTCATCTTGATGCCCTCATAGCGAACCTTAACCCTCGGTGCCTGTCCTTGTAATGTAAAACAATCTGCAGCCAACGCCGTCGTTAACAGAATGCTCCTGTTTTTGGCAACAATATGACACGTGCAAACAGTAAGCGTCATGTCACACGTATGGGCTTGTATGGCTGTTTGGCCTCTTCTCCTCGACGCTGTTTGATTTCAGCAGATTCTACCTCTGCTGCTGGCGGACGCGGGAGGGAGGGAAGAGGAGGAAAGGGACAGATGGCCTCAATCTGGTGATGGAGGCTCCGGCAGACCTCCAGTAGAACGAGGACCATTTACAGCCATTTTACATCTGTAAACAGCGACTGAGGCCCTCGCGAGTAAATTGGAATAGAATAAAACCAGGATTTCCTGATGGAAAAAAAAAAGAATGTCTTCACACTCTGTGGACGCTTGTTTAAGTTTCTGTCTGTGTACAAGAAGCGTTAATGTCAGCAAACTGTTTGCGACTTTGCAATGCATTTAAAACAAATGTTAGATTGCGGCATACGTATGTCTGCCAGCAGCAAGTTGCAGTAATAACAAACTTTCCACTCCATTAAGTCAGGTGGAAATCCTGTTAAAATTGAAGCAAAGCAGGGAAACTCGTGGGAAATAAAGGGCATGTTGGCTTGTTTATACAGTCAATCCTGTTATCAAGAGCTCAGCACAAAACAACACTCATATTCCAGGAAACAAAAGCAGGTGACCTCAGCCCCGTACCGAGTCCCCGAGCTCGCAATTCATTTATTTATTCACTTATTGCAATTAAATGGAAAAATTATGAGCATTTGAGATAACTTGATAATTACTGTGTGCCAGTTATTACAAGCATTTATTGTTATTACAAGCATGGGACACAGACGGGGTTCGGTTAATGTAATGTGTGCACCATAAAGCTAAATGACCTGTATCGTACAATGGTGAGTTTTAGTGGGTGGAGGCTGTGTGTGTGTGTGTGTGTGTGTGTGTGTGTGTGTGTGTGTAGGGAGAGATGAGAGAGAGTGAGAAGGTCAGTGTGTGGGCAGAATAAACTGCATCCCGTTTGAAAGGAATGTTTAAACTGCCAATCTGGGCTGAACACTGGTTGTTGGGTCAATTCCACTTCCCAAAGCCTCTGGCTGCACATCAAGTCGTTCCACACGTGCGCACGCAAACGCAAACACACACACACACACACACACACACACCACATGCAGTTTTGAGCTAGTTTTAGAGCCGCAGTAGTCATTTGATACACTGAAGTGCTGCCACGTTCATTCAGAGAAACATTTTAAAGGACCATTTTGCATTTTTGATCCTAATATATTAAATTTTCATACATGTAATGTTACTGACAATCATTTCCCAAAGCATACTACTGGAACGGTGAATTAAAAATGTTTTTCCTACCTTCCAGACCTCCATTGGTTTCAGTTCATTCTGCTATTAAAATCAACTTGTTGATACTTGAAACGTTCTTGGGATAGGTAATCCATCATCACCAACAAGACGTGTATTCAGGTTTTTTAGAAGTTATATAATTTTAATGTCTAAGCAAAATAAAAAGCGTGGAGTGAATGTATGTCTCCATCAGGGAATATAGTCCCAAAAGACCTGTGTTTATGGAAAAATTTAAAGGATCGTGACTTCATAAGGCTGTGTAACTATTAGCAGGAGAAACATCAATTTTTAAGGTGATGCACATTTGATTTTGAAAGATTAAGAGCTTTTGCAAAATATCAGGAAAGCTGAAATACGGTTTTATCCTTTGGGAAATGGTTGTCAGTAACGTTAAAATGTTGAAAATTTAATATTTTAAGCTCAAACATGTAAAATGGATGGTATGGTCCTTTAATGACATTTGCGGTTTACAGTAAATCTACAGACTCAATAACGTCATTCCCAAAAATATATTTCCTCATCGTCTGGGAATGACAAAACTAGTTTAACTAAAGACCTCTGAAAAACACTCGCGTCAATCACTCCACGATCCCTGCTGTGAGTTGACTTCATCTCTGACAGCTCCTCGTGTGTGTGTGTGTCAGGTGAGTGTGTGGGCTCTGCCGGCGTGTTGCATTAACACTTCATCAGAGCCCTGCCCTGCGAGCAGCGCCGCACTTTACCAGACCTCCTTTACCTCAAACACACGCCGCCATAATAAAGGCAGGAAATGCAGCTAAATATTATTATTGTGTCACTCTGAGGTTTGTGTCTGAAAAAAAAAGAGAGAAACTTGGAGGAGATGTGTGTATTTGTCAGACTTTCCATTTTCTAAAAGCAGGCATAACATTCTGACACACGTTCGTGATTTGATCCAAGACAACAACATGCAGATGTTCCCTTAGTCTGACCACAAAACTGTATGCAAACAATATGTGGTGTTTTTTTGGAAAGTGTTATGAACAACAGGAACAGCTCATAGGGAAATCAGCCATCCAGCAGGGAACGGCAGAGATGATGTATGGAGTTGTTGTATAGGAAGATTTACACAAATACACACACAAAACAGGTAGACGTGATGTAAAGGAGCATATGGTGGCTTCATATTATGTGGGTTGTGCCTGCTAACACCAAAAACTGCTATTTATCACTTTTACACACTAAAACATCCAATGTGAGCCAAAATGAGCGCAGAGTGTGTGCCAGTTTAAGAGCACACACACCCCCACACACTCTCTCTTCCTCTCTCACTCTCTCCCTCACACACACATCACTGTATTTGAAGTCGCAGCAGGCCTGTTTTACAGAATTGTACAAATGCAGGAAAAGCAACATCAGCCTTGAGCCAAATATTCCACAAGAGCATGCATTTTAATACACAACACACACACACACCAGCAATTTCCCCAAACAGGTAAGGGGTTGTCTGACATCCCCAGATCACAACTTTATCCCACCTGCTGCCTACCACCCCTTCTCAACATACACACAGAAAAGCATACATACACACACACACACACTACCTCTGCTTACACAGCAATGCCTGTGTAACTGCCCACACACACACAATCCAAGACTACTGCACCCTGACATACACACTGCTGCAACAACACCCACAGCACGGCCCTTTTACAGTCAGCCCCGTTTGTACTTTAAAACACTACCGTGGGTGTGTAGTGCACTGCCAAGTAATTTTCCGCTAATGCACTGTCCGTGGCAAATGTGGGGTGGGGGAGGGGGNATAAAAATGCGGCCATATTTCCACATTTGAAACTTGTAACAGCCACTCCCCTCCACATCTTGGTTTCATTTCTCACAGATCGCCGCAGCGGCAGTAACCGGTGACCGCTCCCGCTGTCACCCGCAGCCTTTTTGCGCAGCGTTACGTTTAGTTACGTTTCATCGTTCAGCTCGTGGTTTTTACCGTAGTTCTATTCTAGCTCTAGCAGCGTGTACTTACTGTGATGTGGATGTAGGTTAATGGCCGATGGCAGGAATTTTCCGGAGCGGAGAGGAGGCGGATGACTCGCGCTCAAGTGGCCGGGAGAGGGAGGGATCCTCCCGGCCGCCGCTGCGGCTCCGAGTCGGTGAGACTCCATTGCGAGTCCCGCCAACAACGGAGGTGGTACGTGGACGGATCGGGGAGGTCCGAAATCTCTGCCATCCATTATCCACAGCGGGGAAAGTTGTGAAAAGAAATAGTCCGTTCGGATGTGCCCCTATTCCGAAAAAGCCAAAGCTGGCTATAATAATGTCTTTAGTTTTCCAGGCGATTCAGACTCTTTCTCAGCCATCCTGCTGCTCCTAAAACACACAGAAACAAACATCGTTTGACATACAATCTAACGCCAGAATGAGCTTTTTTTAAGTGGCAGTTTTAGAATTTCTCCTGTTTCCAGCAAACGGGCGGCCATACGCGCAATGACGCAGTTTGGAAAAACACTTCAAAACTAAACGCTCATCGTTAGCTCGCCAGCAGAAATCCAACATGAGTACACACTTTTATCCCGACGTATGCTAATTGCAAGACTAAATGTAAGATGAAGTTAAATCTGAAATACTATGACCTAATGTATAAGCGGAGCAGCAGCACTCCACCCCCACTGCTCACCGAGCAGGCAGCCGCTGTGGGGCTTCGCTTCCCAGGGCAAAAAAAATCAGGAGGACGGCGGCCGGCCGCTCTCCACCGGCCATCAAAAACGCCGTGCAATGCAAACGCATACCGTCAAATTGGAATAATTTCTGTCTTTTCGGATTACACGTCTGTTTTCCTAAAGCGTAAACAACCAATGTATATGAGCCGAGTGCCGTGTAAACCAATACAGCATAAATATTGGAGGCGCATCAAATATAAATTTCAAACGGGTTAAAAATAAATAAGGCTGCAAAAGGCTGAATGATTCATCAGCGGGGTTTAGCGGGGTTTTGTTCCCCACAGATGTGAATTCGGTCTGGGCTACTTCGCAATTGGACACGGGTGCTGCCCATGGAAAGAAATGAAAACCCAACCCGTAAACAATTCACTCCGATGTTTAAAAAGGTAAAAACCTAGTTAAATACACAATTTATCGACGATTTGCAAGCCTATATGTAAGTTTATAACAGTATTACGGTGCAATAGTGAGTATTTACAACGTGAAACGCAACATAATTCCGGGTGATCACATTCATCAACGCGAGCGATGCGAAGTCTTAATTCCTTAAAAGGTCGACTTTAACCATTCTCGAGAAACAGTACTTAAACTACAATTTTCTCATTTTGCATTTGTAATATTAAAAAGTGCAAAATTGAACAAAAGTTACGTGAAGCAGAGCAACAACAAGCAATTGTGACTTTAATCCCGCAGCCAACACGAGTTAAATTTACAAGTGTCCTGTGGAATCTAAATCAAAATTTGTAATCTTTAAATTAAGTAGTAAAAACACTAAGATAAATATTAATATTGGTACAAACAAGGCGAGTGAACCTTCAAAGGCTGTGAACAAACACATTACAGTATGACTCGTGATATCCAGACGGGCGGGATCTGAAGGAAAGGCTTGTTTAGAAATTACAATTAACCATTTTTGTTTTAAAAAAAAAAAAAAAAAAAAAAAAAANAAAAAAAAGACACCCTGCAGAAATGTTCCCTCTAAGCGCCCTAAATTAGTTTCGGTGGTTCGCTAAATGTTTTTCGGTTGCGATCCATGCGGCAGCAGAGAAGCCCAGCATAACAGCCACGTTTCAAACTTTTCACGGTTCCCTAAACGACACACAAAACTTTCACTGAGGAAATGTCACAAAAGTGGGTTTTTCTCACCGCCAACACCCTCCAAAAAATCCAAAAAAGGACGTTTGCTTTAACCTCCGCGCCCTTTTCACTTAAATTAACAAACCACATCTACTAATATGTTTTAAAACACCGAGTACTGACATTTTAGTGGGGAAAAGGGAAAAACTGAACAAGAAAAATCATGCCGACTGCTTACTTGAATGGAAAAAAAATCTGAAGAGAAGGTTTAAAAATGTAAGGATTCTGAAAATCCGTCCAGGTTGCTAGCTGGAGTAGTCCATTAGAGGCTGGTCCGGAGGTAAACTGGGGGATAACTGGGAGGTGAGAAACCCCCGACGCGTCCGTAAACTCCTCANTCCGGAGGTAAACTGGGGGATAACTGGGAGGTGAGAAACCCCCGACGCGTCCGTAAACTCCTCAGCAATGAAACACAGCATTGTTTTGCAAGCACCGCCCCCTCTCTTCACTACCACCCAACCCAGCCCGGGCCAGCACGCGCTTCACAACGCTCTTCTGTGATTGGCTGGCTCAAGTGTCAATCAGCATCCTCCGGCGAAGAAAAACACTGGCCGCTCGCCAGCTCTATAAAACCAATTATGGAGCGAGGGCGAGCCGTTTCAAGGTCCCCTCTTCCTTCAAGACTGAGTGATCAAAACAAGCAGCGAGATTTTTTTTTTATTATTAGTGGGGAGGTGGAGGGGAGCATTTTTAAGGCGACCCCCCCCCACACACACACACACACACACACAAAAACACATTTCCACGCGGATTAAAATAGCGGCGCAACGGGGGAATGGAAAGTGTTTGTTGGGTTGTTACTCCAAAAATATTAAAATATTAAAATATTGCACTTTTGGTTTCAAGTGTAATATATGTTCCCAATTTACTCCCTTCTTACTAGGAAGCAGTAATATTTTACATTATTTGGTAAATTATTTTTCTACCCAAGTATTGGATTATTCCATTTTATTTAAGAGGGGGCGATCAAAATTAAGGCCGTACTGTCATATGGACAGCATCAGTGTAAATCTCCATATTATGTCTAAGTTGCTGGGAAAAAATTGTGAAGTGCTGCAACCCAAAAACACTGTCACTAATAAAAGACCTGACAAAAAGATCAACAGCGTTTTTGGATGAATTCATTAGGAGTTGTGAAAATGTGCAGAAACACTTTAATCTGGGTTTTATTGCTCCAGCTGACACCTTGGAGTCTGTTGGCACTTGTTTAACAAGTGATCTGAACATCATCATCCAAGGCTACATACTGTGGAGACTAGTTTTCAGACCTTTACAGGCAGCTCTTTAAAGACACACATTTTTGTGATCATCATTAGTTCAGTCTCCATTCGTGCCATCATTCTGCGCTCTGCTGAGCCTGAATTGGATGCAGACTCCATTCTCCTATTTTATCATATCAGCCGTGGATGAGCGTGTTGAAACTTGTCAGTCTTGTCACTTACATCATGAGTCTGTATTTTTATCGGTATGCAAATGCTCTCAGTGCTCAAAGGTGAGGCAACGCTGGGTGAGTCCGAGTGTATTATCTATTTCAAGTCTGAGCAAGGACACCCATTTGCATCCGAAGAGGAGAGAAAGTGGCGTGCTCATTTAAAGCTATTATGCTGAAGTACAGGAGGGGGGGCGACCTTTACTGTGAATCGGGGCTCTAAAAACCCTCTCACATGATGTCACTATTCCTCAGCGTGCACACTTCCTTCTGCTGGTTTTCAGTATCCATAAGTTTCTTTAGAAGTAAACCGCTACACATTAAAGAGTGGCAAAAATGTTGATTAAAAAAATCTGAGACAGTTTCAAGCTGCCCATGTCACCCCCTTCCTCCACTTCTCCAATACCTCCTCCTCCTCCTTCTCCCAGCGAGTCGGTTTCAAGGCAACCCCCGGTAGGGGTAGAGGAAGCGCTTTCAGACTCCTGTCCGCGAAACGGGAGGAGAGCGAACAGAAACGGACGCAGCCGTAAACAGCAGCACCGCAGAAATGTGCGTGTTGTTTTGGTCCGCGTGTTTTCGGTGACGACGCTACCTTGTTTTCCCTTTTTGGAAAACGACATTTAAATCCACCGAACCGAGTAAAGAGACCAGGCCGTTCGACGATAGCCGTCACCCCGCTGACCTGTCTTCTGGCAGCGGCTGTCACCTCTGACGGCACGCGGGGAGGGAACTACCAGGCGGAGATCAGAGATGTCCCGTCCCAGTGTGAGGAGACCAAGCCGGCCTTTGTTCTGCGGTGGCTGCGGCTGGGAGCTGAGACAATGCCTTCAGATTAGGCCCTATTGTTGCTCTCCTTTCACTCTCCAAGCAGGAGGCGGTTTCATCTTCTGCTTGTTGTTTTTCTTGATAAATACCGCGGCGGTTGCGGAGGTTATCTCCACTTTGAGGTGGGTATGACCGCTGAAGAGGCTGAGGGTGTTGTGTTCACGGACATTTATTAAACAGCTGGACCCAGTTTCCTTCAGATAAGGAGCATATTCAGTTAGTAATGTCATTTAAACTCCAAAAAAAAAAAAAAAAAAAAAAAATCCTGTTCATATAATCTGAATTTTACGCACAGTTTATGCACTGCTGCAATTCAACTTTATAGCTCAGTACGCTGCTACACCTTTACTTTAAATACAACTTAATTTAATTCATTAATGGCATTAGCATCGTTCTTTACAATATTAAGCTAATATCTCCGTGTGTTTCTGCGACACTGCAGTCAGTCCGCGGTGTAAGGGAATCTAGCAGCTGCTGCCAAATAAACCATTTAAGATGAAGTACTCGTTCAAAATTTCCTTCTTACACTTTATACAAAAAAAAAAAAAAANAAAAAAAAAAAAAAAAGAAGAAGTGAAACAATATGTCGCTTATGTCCAGTTCTCGCCTATGCGGTCAGACTGTAATAACAGAGATACCTGCTGTCTATTTCCTCTTGGAGGAAATGTTACTGCAGCAGCAGATGGGACCATTTGGTAGATTATGTCTTTTTATAGCCTATACACCAACTGGGTTCTTTGAGGATGGTCCAATTTAAAGCTCCGATGCAGAGTTTCAAAGTGACCAAAAAAAAAAAAAAAAANAAAAAAAAAAAAAAAAAACACGATTAATGCAAACAACTCACAGCCAAATTTCCCCTCCCATCACTCCAGGATTATTTTTGTTCTGGGGACTAAAACATAACAAAACCATATCATTTATCACCCTTGAGTCTGATTTAGGTGTCTTCTTTTCCTTTTTCCCTTATTTATGTCTCTGATCTTTGTCTCCCCATGCCATATCTCACATCAGCCTCTCCAAAAACACCAGTGTTGGGGTTTGGGTTAATTCTGCTCTATCAGTTGAAGGATCAGGTAAATGATTTGATTTGGCGGGCAGACTATCTGATTTTCTGCAGGGCGTGTGGCTGCATTAACCCACAGGGGACAGAGCAGAGAGACAGCTATGATTAATTCAGCCGAAGGTTCACTGCCTCTGTGGAAAAATACATAAATAAATAAATACAGAAAGATGTCCTGCATAAGCACATATACTCTTTGGATGCATCGCCACAGTCACATTTCACTGAGGCTGCAAATAAAAGCATTGTATTATATGGCTCTATGTTCATATTACCAAATATTATACTTTCTGCAATATTTCACCAGTGACCAAATAGAGGTAGTAATAAATCACTACAAAAAGTAAGGATGTGACCCCTCCCAAACTCCTCACACACAGACACACATAAACATGCACACACACATACACACACACACAGTGAGCCTGCACACCCTCAGGGCTAAATCATTCATCATATCTTATCTCGTCCTCTGCACAAGCACTGTATTGTTATTACACTACAGAAAAGCAACTGCATTGCAGCAAGACAAATCCAGAACACAATTGAGATTGTTCATAAGGGAAGCTAATTGCATTGTCACATTTTGTGATGGATTGAACGTGCATATTGCAGACACACACACACACACACACACATACACACATACGCACATAAACCTCTCAAACACTCCACCGTCCTGTGTAATAAACATACCACTGAGTGACATCACCATCTCTAATACACACACACACACACCCTCCTTTCCAAACCTTCTCTTTTCCANCCACCACCACCACCACCACCACACTTACAGCTCTCATGGGGTACCTGTCAATCATCAGACAGTGCCTTGCAGCATTATGGTGGACTACTGGGGGTTGGGGCTTTCTACTGGAGGACAAACAGCCGGCCACACACACACACACGCACACATGCACACACACACTCACATGAGCAGACGGCTGAATGTGAAGCAGTCAGATGACATAAATGCTCTAAGGAATTCTGCACTTTCATGACGATCTGCCACCACAAATTCTGTTGGTTTTTTTCACAATTATAAGATTGAGTGAGTGTGTTTAGTTCTGGTTTGAGGATTACCATTTTCAGTAAATAAGCTGTATTTGGACGTTTGGGTGTGTTGAGCGTGAAAGTGTTGATACCATATACAGTATGCATGTGTATGCGTGCATATGATGTGTGTCTGCTTCCCATGCATGGCAGTTTATTAATTTAGCTACACAGAGGCCATCACACCCACTACACCAACCCAAATCTGTAAATCTAACCAAAATCCTCAAACATCTAACCAAGTCCAGACTTTAGAATTCAAGCCTGTTGTTTGTACTGGTTCCTACCAAATAATGCAATTAAAACACAATAAATAATATCTGGAATTTAATCAGAACAATCAGATTTCTGTTAATATATGACATCAACTTATATGGGAAAGTGGTCCAGACAAGGTCAGTAATGAAGTCAAATCAAAATGATTCCTATCCACTAGTGCTACAAACAAAGTGAATGGTGCATGCATGGTGCACGAGTAAGCTTGCATGCATACGTGCACATCTGTGTGTTGTTTTAGTGTCTGTTCCTCTGATTGAGGTGTGTGGTTCGAGATGTGAGAAGCAGTAGGGCTTTTTTCTCTTGAAACACCATCCAGCCTTGCCACAGCCATAGGAAGATATGATGCAACAGCCACCTGCTGCCGAGGAAACAAAGTGAGCAATGTCAATAAAGCGGGTGGGGGGGGG
>VXCM01003024.1:49650-63812 GCA_014773175.1 Lucifuga dentata | reverse complement strand
GTGAACTGTCAAGGCCAATGAAACCTCAAGAAAGCGATCGAAAATGCCTGCAAGACAGGAACACCTCTTAACACCTCTGACAGTTTCTCTCTCTCTTCCTTTCTGTTGTGTTCTAGCAGGTTGGAGGAGTTTTACTGTCCCGTTTTACTTACAAAACATATTTTATTTTGCTAAATATGTATGATATGTAAAAACTAGAGAGAAAGCAACGCATGAACTCGATTAAAACGAGCCAGCAGACCAGTTCGCATCACCTCCTCCCTCATCGCCACTACCACTGAAGCATCAATCTGCTCCTGCTGTCAGTCTGCACAGTCAGTCAATCTAACAACATAATATTCAAAGGCGTAAGTGCACAAGGAGTGAAACACCCTCAGGAGAATGCAAATCACCCTCAATCGTATTAAAAAAGGAGCTACTGTACTTGAATATGATCTATTTTTCTCTGCTGGCCTCCTTCTGTCAGCTGTGGTAGCCTTTTATTTGCCTTTCACCTAGTTTATATGCCACACATGTACCTCAACAGCCCCATCTGCTGGGGGAAGAAGAGAACTGCACGTAGGGTTGCTGCTGCTGCTGCTCAGTGTAGTAAATGGAAGTACACAGTAGGCCTCATTTTCTGACAAGTTGGTCCCCCTCTGGGTCGTCTTTCAAACGAAGACATTGTGCTGTAACAGACATTTTGGAGCAGAGTAGTTGGAGTGCCTCATTCACAAACACCTGCAGTGCTCACACCTGCAAATGTGCACAAACACACACACACATGCACAATAACCTCTACGAGCACACACACACAACAAAATTGATGCACATGCTCAGCGACCTCACAAATCACTTGTACACACTCATATATTATACTCACAGCACGTGCACATGTACTCACACCAACACACACGTACATGTCTGCACACACACATACACGGACCACGTACTGTTTCCCTGGTGGAGTGTTTTGCTGGTGTGGCAGTAAAAGGATACAAGAGGGAAGCAGTCTCAGCAGAATCACAGGGGGCCACAGTGAGATGGAATAAATTTTCAATACCAAACACATTTGATCTTCAAACCTGTATGTCACTGCGCCAGGCAGTGTGTATGCACTGACTTAATGCATGCATATGTGAATCCATATCAGTGCAAACACACACTTATGTATGCATGTGAGCATATGCCTGGCCTCAAACAGCCCTGTAGTGCCATCATATGTATCTTCAAGTGCTTGTGTGTCCCAGAATACTGCAAAAAAAAAAAAAAAAAAAAAACCTGGGACAGTCTGACAAATGGACGCTGCATGACTTTGGTCAGTGTGATCTGTGTTCAGTCTGTGGTGTCACACACAGAAACAGGATATGAGTGGCCAACCCTGGTGCACAGAACATGAGGGTGGGGCCACAACATCCATCTTATCCCTTTTCATCTGT
The DNA here is from genome assembly GCA_014773175.1 of Lucifuga dentata. Taxonomy (NCBI): domain Eukaryota; kingdom Metazoa; phylum Chordata; class Actinopteri; order Ophidiiformes; family Bythitidae; genus Lucifuga; species Lucifuga dentata. Next base: position 62,394 of record VXCM01003024.1, on the reverse strand, counting down.
GTTATATACAAATGTGAAAGTCCATTTTTAGCTGTGGACAGGAAATGTGCTCATATCAGCGAAGGATCTGCCTCTTGGCATAAGACATCAGCTTCAGCTACAGTCTCCATCTTTTATACATAATCTCAGTCTCTCTTGCATTATTGCACACAGCTCCTTTCATCCATTTCTCACACGATCTCTTTCTTTCACGTCTGCAATGGTCATCCATTACACCAGCCTAATCATGACCCACCAACCAGACAAACAATGTAAAAGCAGGTATTTAAGCTTAATATTTTAGCATAACTTATTATTAGTTTAGAAAACATGTCTTTCATATTGAGTTTACGTGCTGAGATGCCAAGAGAATGAAAGAATAGTGAACCTAATGGGACAGGAACCACACCTCACTTTTAACAGCCACAGCATTTGGAGTGAATAACATGTGCTTTTACTGCCATCTGCTGTCTACAATATGCAACTGCAGTAACCTCACAATCTGGGCATAATTACGGTATTTCTATAGATGTGCAATGGTAAGACCTGATTAAAGTCCAAGTTTCATGACTAACTTTGGTCAGCCTTTTTTTTTTTTAAATCTCTCCACTACGATTGATAATCTCTTTTTAGAGTGATGATCTGACTCGATAATGGATTACTAAACAAGATATTTATGTTATTTATAATTATTGAATCCATACAAGAGTTTTCATGACAAGCAACATCCTCAGACCCTGTTCTTCATCATTATAATTCCTAACTAATAAACAATCGATGATCTCATGGTCCCACAAGGAGAGCAGGATCTCAAATGATGATGTCACTGGCCTAACGACAAAAGAAAAATCTTTTCTGATGCGTTTATATTGCCTTTCTGTTCAAAACAGATGATGTGTGACTGACCCTTAGAGCTCTAACCTTTGGAATCAGTCATGACCTTTCACTTCACAATTTTACACACAGTCAGCTAAGCCAAACAACTCAGATCTCCTCAGCCCTGAAGCAGAATTTAACAAAAGAAGACATACATAAACGCACACAGGTTGTAATTAGTCCATTTGATAAAGTTTAATTCAGTTCCTGTGCATCTTTGGGTGATCAGGAAGGTGTTTGCTGAATAAAAGCTGTTGTGCCTTAAGAAGCCACAGAGCCACACCCTGATCTGAGCTGTTCCTTATCTGTAGCACTACTAGTTATAGTGCTTTGGTTGATCTGAACATGGCTTCATCACACTGAGGGCACGTAAGCACAAGTGCTGATCCAGCATATTCATGTCTGTTAATCATTACAGTGCTCTGAAAAGTAAAAACGGATCCATCAGAGGTTAGCTGTAGATGCTACATGCATGTGCTAGGTCAGATTTCCATCTGAACACAGTGTACTTTAGAACATGAGGTCATCTGTTCATCCTTATATAATTTCCCCCACAACTCATTTCGGATGGGCCAAAAGCTGTTCTCATATCTTCTCAGATTTTCACTGCTTCTGATAAAAAAATAAAAAAATAAAAATACTGTTTGAATTCTCAGTCTCTGATAATATCCAAGTCCAGAGTGACAGAGACACAGTAGACAGTGCTTTATTATTCATAAAAACAAATATTTGGGTCTGTATTTGCAAGCAGCTTTTGAACTGACAAATTATGTAAACTTGAACTTTTAGCAAACAGCTTTCTTTTCAGCTGAAATTAGAGGTCGTGCAGAGGCTGGGGAAGCCCTGAGAGGCGAGCTCAGGTGAGACATTTGTGAGATTATTTGGGTACTGTGTCAAATGTTTTTTCTCAAGTGGATGTCATGTTTGTGAAGATGATCTAAATTGCTGCCTAGAAAGGCTGAACATTTGATTTTGAAAGATTAGGGGAATTGGGAAAATCACAGGAAAATTAAAATATTGTTTTATGTTTTGTATGTGTATGCAGGTAATATTTATTGGTNGAAAATCACAGGAAAATTAAAATATTGTTTTATGTTTTGTATGTGTATGCAGGTAATATTTATTGGTTATATTTAACCCAAAATCACCGGTACTGTCCTTGAAAATCAAGGTTGCACAATCTAACCAATAATCTAAAAGCAACAAAGTAAATTGATTACTAAATGCAAATTATATTAAGACAAATTCTCTTAATGATTTTGGAGCTACTCAGTAAATGTCATCCTGTTAATATTCCAAAGTACTGTAATCCATAACACTTTGAAATAATCTNCTACTCAGTAAATGTCATCCTGTTAATATTCCAAAGTACTGTAATCCATAACACTTTGAAATAATCTGAGAACCTGGATAAGTTCTCAGATATTGTGAGTTGCTATTGTGAAGTAAATGAACGATTAACCATTCTGTTATGCGGTTTATTAAGAAGGGGTGTGATTTATTGAAATGTGTTTGTCTTAATCACAAGTCAGAAAGTTGTTAGATGCTGGTCTGTGACAGGAGCTTTAACACAGGATACGGATCTGTAGGTGTTTATATGTAATGGTGGGCAATAAGGATAAAATTATGAGTGCTTTCTGTTTAAAACTTCAAGTTGAAGCAGATTCCACTAAGATTCAGCTTTTAAAGTTGATTTTCCTTTCCAGTTTGTAATTATCAGAAGCCCAAAAAGCAAAATGTGATCTTTTGACCAAATATAGTTTGGGGCTTCACTATTCCACAGTAAAATCCAATCACAGTTTCTTCTAGGCATAAGATGCATTTATCTGTAATATGTAGATCAAGACCTGCTTTTCTAATTTTCATGAGATACAAGCTAAAAGCAATAAGGTTCACCATTACACCCTTGTGTTAATGTGAGGTACACTTCATGGATTCACTTGACTATACATTAAGTTGTGTCATGGCACGTTTCATGTAGTGAAAAGTGTAAGACGTAATGAAGCCTTGTAGGAACTCTACATGTTATAGAACTGTGTAGCTGAAAATATAAGACAAGAGTCAGACATCATTTCAGAACACATGTGCACTTTTATTGGGATTGTTTAGTCAGTGTACAGGTTGGCCCCACCGGTCTGGCACCCCATGTTACCCCATCACTTCGAGACCCCTTGCCCCACCGCCCCAGGGATGAAACCTCCAACAGGGTGGAAGAGAGGTCACGATTTGGGTTTGCATAACAAAAACAAAAAAAACTAACAGGACCAAGATATTTTAAGGCTGAAAGTACAAAAAACCCAGACATAATTTACATACAAGCGATACTACAACCATGTTTAAGTATGCGCCAACCACTGGGCAGCCTTCACAGAGGCAAATACGTGTCTGAACAATGCAGTTAACATTTGGAATCATGTATCTGAACAATGCAGTTAACAAACATTTGGAATGACTCAAAGAAAAACAAAATGTACATTTTTAAGTCCCCAGATGCAACTGCAGAACCGTGGGGTGCTTTTTATTTTTTTTACTTAGCCAAAAACATTACCTTCATCTTCACCGTTCCAGTTTTTAAAATCCTGAGTCAAGCGCCAAAAAAAACTGAAGCCATGCCAATGAGTTGGTCATTTAGCTCTGCGCCTGAGTGTGTATGACAATGTGTGTGGTGTGTGGTTGTTTTGCACAGAGTTGAAGTTGTTGGGCGTTTGGTTGGGGAGGGGGGGGGAGAGGAACAGTCTGTTTAGAAGCATTTGCGGTGGACGATGGAGGGGCCGGACTCATCGTACTCCTGCTTGCTGATCCACATCTGCTGGAAGGTGGACAGAGAGGCCAGGATGGAGCCTCCGATCCAGACAGAGTATTTACGCTCTGGTGGGGCAATGATCTGAAAAGAGACGAGACGCCACACTTATTAATGCACTGTTGTAGCTTAAAGAGGAATTATGATTTTAGCAAATTACTGTAATAAAGTTAAAATGACAGCAATGAGTTGTAGCCAGTCAGCTCACCTTGATCTTCATAGTGGATGGGGCCAGGGCTGTGATCTCCTTCTGCATCCTGTCAGCGATGCCGGGGTACATGGTGGTACCTCCAGACAGCACAGTGTTGGCGTACAGGTCCTTACGGATGTCAACGTCACACTTCATGATGCTGTTGTAGGTGGTCTCGTGGATTCCGCAGGATTCCATACCTGAGAGGAGATTATAAAAATGCTTGTAAATAAACTGAACTTCAGCGTAACAACAGTTTAGTCTTTTTATTGGCTATAGTGCTGATATTGGGTGTCTTGGTTGATGATGGCAAACGTACCAAGGAAGGAAGGCTGGAAGAGGGCCTCTGGACAACGGAACCTCTCATTGCCAATGGTGATGACCTGTCCGTCAGGCAGCTCATAGCTCTTCTCCAGGGAGGAGGAGGAGGCAGCAGTGCCCATCTCCTGCTCGAAATCCAGGGCGACGTAGCAGAGCTTCTCCTTAATGTCACGCACGATTTCCCTCTCGGCTGTGGTGGTGAAGGAGTAGCCACGCTCTGTCAGGATCTTCATGAGGTAGTCTGTGAGGTCGCGGCCAGCCAAGTCCAGACGCAGGATGGCGTGGGGCAGGGCGTAGCCCTCATAGATGGGCACTGTGTGGGTCACACCATCACCGGAGTCCATGACGATACCGGTGGTACGACCAGAGGCGTACAGGGACAGCACAGCCTGGATGGCAACGTACATGGCTGGGGTGTTGAAGGTCTCAAACATGATCTGTAGGAGAGGAGAAAATATGAGTATTTTTGTTTATATAACAGCAATGTGGCTTTAGCTCTGTGGACACTGCACTTGCTACATGCATTAGAGTGAGCCTCAAAAGTTAGTAGAGAAAGTGCAGGAAAAAACATTCCTTCACACTTGTGCACATCAGAAACCTATTAGGTGCTGATCTACTGGCTCAATTATACATTATGGCCACAAGTGCAGAGAAGGCACACAGTAAAGAGAAAGACCTGTTGATGATAGATCATCTTATAGGAGAGATGTCCTGGAGGAGAGGGGGAGGAAGGAGAGAATGAGTGAAGAGGAAAATCATGAAGGAGATGAAGTAATGGCTTTTAAGTCTCAACCTGCTCAGTATTTAAATGTACTGTCTGATTAAACTGGTAAAGGTTAACTGTGTTCACTAGTTGGTATGCATATATACCTGGGTCATCTTCTCCCTGTTGGCTTTGGGGTTCAGGGGGGCCTCTGTGAGCAGGACTGGGTGCTCCTCGGGGGCCACTCTCAGCTCATTGTAGAAGGTGTGATGCCAGATCTTCTCCATGTCATCCCAGTTGGTCACAATACCGTGCTCGATGGGGTACTTCAGGGTCAGGATACCTCTCTTGCTCTGGGCTTCATCACCAACGTAGCTGTCCTTCTGGCCCATTCCCACCATCACTCCCTAGACAGAGATTAAGATTGTTTGTCAGAATTAACCTTTGTCAACATAAATGTTAAGGGCAATATTGCAACTAGGTTGCAATGCAGTCAGTTTTGTTTGTGTGTGGCCTTTTGCCTATACTTTGGGCACAAAAAGTCATTTTGTGATCAGTGCAACTCTAAAATCAAGTTGTCTAGTTCATTTCATTGGATTGCATGGTATTCAAATAAAGACAAAATTTTGTTTAGATGTGAGTTCAATAATTTCACATTCTAACCAAGTCTAAGTTTAACTTGACAATTACTATGAATTGAAATCAACTAAATTTTGCATCAAAATATATATGAAGCATATAACAATTAAGTTAAAAATTCTGCATTGTCTTCAATCTAATATTGCTTAAAAGTCAAAATATAAATACATGTTTTAGTAACACAACAGAAAACTTATTTAAATTTATCCTGTAAGCTAAGCATCAAGTCAGATCAGGTTCATGTTGCTCACCTGATGCCTGGGACGACCAACGATGGAGGGGAAGACAGCACGAGGGGCGTCGTCTCCGGCAAATCCAGCTTTGCACATACCGGATCCGTTGTCAACAACCAGTGCGGCGATTTCATCTTCCATGGCTGAACTGCAAAGTGGAAAAAAGCACGTTACTTACGCGCATTGTGCCGCTGAGGCCTACTTTCACCTCCCAGCAGCGTCCACGTGACACTGCTCACTTCCTGTTAGTCAGTGGGAGCAGTTCAGGCATGAAACCACTAGATGGCGCTCGGGCTTTACATTCCGACCAAACCAGACAAAAGGAAGTGGCGAGGCATTCTGTTATTACCATATAAGGGCATAGTTGGTTTTGAGCAGCTTTGCGACTACCGGCGGTGTGGCGCGCGGCCAGAGCGGCAGGATCCAGCGAGAAAAAGGAACATAGGACGTTATCAGACCCGGCGCCGCGCGACCACTCCCTACGACTCAGCAGCCCTCCTCCCACTGTTGCTCAATCATACCACTTTAATAGCCTCTAAGAAATCTTTGCCTCTATGTTGCTGCGTCATAAACCTGAAGCCTCACCCCGCTTCATTCATTGCACGTAAGCTTATCAGACACCTGCCCGAGTCCTCCATGACAGTACAACATTTTAAAAGTATTTAAACCTAAGTTCTAATGTGACCGGCAGCAAAAACACAAAACATAAATTAAATGTTGACTCATCAATGGGTTACAGCCAAGTCCTTCACTGATACTCCATTCCCTAAAAGCCACGCCTTTTCCATGAATGGATTCATCCTTTAGTGATTACCTCTTTTCTTTAACTTCAAGGTTACAAGACAATTTCTTGGCAAACCTATGATCTAAACAACTGAATAATAATTTATGCAGGCAGAGTAATGCGGCAAGTATAAATGCCTTAAAGGCTGTGGAAGTGCGCGCGGTCGGCGACAGCCCCCTCGCGCGAGTATAGAAGCCTTTAACTGTCGCAATTCCTTTTAAAAAAAAAAAAAAAACAACACCTTGACATTACAAATAAATATTCTACTGATCAGTAAAATTCAGAATTCATGAAAAGTGAGCATAAGTGATCCGTAACTATTTTGACCATTATTAAAACAGTTGGTACCGCAAATCTGAAAAAGGCTTGCAACACTTGAATGCTGTAGCATGGTGTGGCTAGGCTACCATGCTAAAGTAGGTCACACCCCGCCGCATCGCACAAAGGGAGCAGCCAGGATCCAGACATATCCTCATTTTTACAACTCAAACTATCCCGATTATATGCAGAAATATGTAGTTACAGAGGTAATCCCATATTTTTTTCCACAACTACACAATGGCAAACACCGTTTTAAATAAGCCTTTTACAGGATATAATTAACCGTAACCCGGCAGTGGAATCCTGAAGCACCTGTGAGCCGCAATTGCGCAAGACTTAACGGTCTCCAGCCAATACTGCTGCACAATTTCTTTAATAAGACAAAAGGTATTAAAACTATTTACGTCTACCAACTTTTTCAAAGTCAGATAATTAGATTAGCAGCATAGCTGTATAACAAAGAACCTCGTGGTGCCTACTATCTCATATAATTACAACTTTTACCAGTAATAGCTGTGTAAAATGACCACTATTTACTTTTCACATATTCCAAAATTAGAATACAATAACAGTCTAATCCTTCTTACCTTTGGGTGGGGGGGCTTTTCGATTTAAGGGAACCGGTTTCAAGCAAACGATATCCCGCACAAGCTGCGTGTGACGGCGCTCAGAGTGAATCCGTTAGCTGTGGGCGCATGTTTTTTTATACGTCGCCAGTTGCCCGGCTCGAGCCATAAAAGGNCCGTTAGCTGTGGGCGCATGTTTTTTTATACGTCGCCAGTTGCCCGGCTCGAGCCATAAAAGGTAAACTTTCGGATTTGCGCCCTCTGATTGGTCCGGCGTCATGCACTGGGGCGCGTCGCGTGCACAGTGTGCTGCACTGACCGCTCGCGATTTGATGGAGAGAGAGAGAGAGAGAGAGCGAGAGAGAGAGTAGGAAAGGATTGGAGAAAATAAAGGGAAGGGAGTGATGCTGTGAGGCCTAGTAAACCTAATATCTGGATATTCTGTATTCTAGACTGCATAAACGCTATAAACTTTCATAGATGTAAAAAAATGTCTTTCCTGCACCTGTTCTTGGCATTTAGTCAAATAGTTTTAAGTTTAGCAAGAGTCCAGCAGCCAAGACAACACCCTGTGAAGGCTGCAAAGGTCCCAGACTGGATTTGAATTACTCACTGTAGTTTAACTAAAAAGAAAGCATGGTGGTGATGCTGTTGTTGTCCTCTTTGAGAACCAGCTGTCGATATCAGCCGCTGCATCAGCAGGCCAAAATCATGACAAAAACACACACAGGGTGGGGGAGCTGGGCTGCCACAGGCCTGTGTGACCACTTATGTAGGCCACCTCCCTCCACAAAACTTTCTGGCTAAGTATTTGTGTTTCTTGGACTCAAATCTAGCTTGCCATCTCTTTTTTTTTTTTTTTTTTTTTTTTTTACTGCATGCCATACAATAGTTCAACCAAGGGTGTTCTATGAGGGATGGGATTGGTTTGCCATTTGCCTTTGCAGGTTTCAGTGTACTGTAGCTCTTTAAAGAAGTCAAATAATACAACCCAGGTAACAAAGCCGGTGAAAGTAATGGAGCCTACAGGAGGTTGCAGTTCAGTCATGACGGCTACATGGTAGCTATGGTGTGTCAGTTTGATCCATAGGGGAGGCAGAAAGTGCCAGAACTCTGCCCCGTATCAGATAGACCATATTATCAGCCCTCCTCTGACTTTATCAATCCCCTTTGCTTTACCTTTTCAGCTCCACCCCACACAGACAAACACTACGTTTCCCAGCTTTGCTATCAAATAAAATGCACACACACACACACACACACACACACCTAATTCTAATTCCGGGTCCAAACTTTTATAGTATTGCTGCATGGTTTACCTTCACCCTCAGCCCAACACAAATCCTGACTAATGAGGACCATGTGACACTATCCCAGACTGAAAACTGTAAGGCTAGCCTTGAACCAGAAGGCTAGTAAAATTAACAAGCCATCAGTATTACCTCTGCTAACTTCTGCCTCATTCCTGCCTNCCCCCCCCCTGCTTTCTTGTCTCTTCACTGCTCTCCTCTGTCACCTATCCTCCCATCTTTCTCATCCTTAACATATAACATCTAGCGTATGCTTTTATCCATATTGATAGCATAGATGAATGGCAGGGTGACCCTCGTGGAAGCTCTGGTGCTTCATGCTATCACCGTGACACACACACCGACTCCTTCTCTTCCTCCTCCACCACTTCCCCTTCCTCCCTCTCTGCTGCATCAAATCCCATGTGTCTCTTTTCTTGTTCTCGACTTCTCTTTCTTGTCTAGTTTATGCTGTCAGGTTGACTTTAAAGGGGCATCGTTTTCATTCACACGTGGTGCGCTTCATATTAGCTTTCTCGCTGCTTTGTTAAAGAACACACGTAATATGTGCAGAGCTGAGGATGGCTTGTGTAACTTCCCTCTTAGCCTGCAGATTCTGTGAAGGGAAGCGGCGTGTTTCAGTTCAACACATAAGCCGAGATCTGCTGCCACAGTCAAATGATTACAACCGCATTAACAAAATGTCTGTTAATCCATCATGAATCATTGTTACAGCTATATAAAAGATTCATGGTTGACTCATGCAGCCAGTGTTAGAAAGTTTACGGATGGAAGAAGAAAAGATGAAAGGTCTACTGGACTCATTTATTGATTTACAGACCTTAAATCACATTGTTAGGGGTCAAAACTCAATCCTAGTTTTCTTTCTCTGTTCTGACCTGAAAGTAGTCTGTTCATTTATGGTGAAGAACTTCTTTTGGCATTTTGACGCTGATTAAATGTTGCTTTTATGTGTCTAGGGGATGACAAAGGTCAGTTTGTGCGACACTTAAGAGGTTTGAGCGGAAACAAGTTGAAAGGCTTTACGCTGTAATGGCATAAAAAGGGATTGGTTGGGAAATGTTTAATCCAGCCACACGGGAGTGCCTCTGGATTTGTAAACGTGTATGTGTGCTTGTGTGTATGTGTGTGTTGTGTACATGATTGCACATGCGTGAGTGAGAATGTGTGTGATGGTTCCAGCCCAGCCTGCGTTCACAGATAAAACTGAACTGTACAATGTGTTTTTCATTCACCATGATGGAATTCTGAAGCAAACGGCTTTGTGTGAAGAAGTGACCTCTGACCTTTATGTGTTGCTATATTTGTGTGTTTATGTACATTTTAAATGTGATGTCAGTCAGGTTAGGTAATCAGGACTTTGGATATGAATGCATTTGTGTGTATGTGTGTGTGTGTGTCTATGTGGCTCATTGGTAGTAAGTGAGAGGGCTCCAGTTAATGGTCTTGTCAACAGTCCTCACTATGAATTTCCACTAGCCAGATGCTTGGAATACTGTCAAAGGGAAGACTTCTCTCATGTGTCATAACAGTGTGTGTGTGTGTGTGTGTGTGTGTGTGTGTGTTGTGTGTGTTTACACCCTGGGTGCTGGTATAATGAAAACTCTCTGAACCAGGTCCTTCCTGCCAAGGTCCTAAGTGCAATAAAACCATCTACTAAATATTTCTGAGAATCTTTCATCCAGACATGAGTTTATACACAGCCACTTGAGGTGTGTTGTGTATAATGACCATAAGCATGAGTTGTGGCTGTCTAAATAAGCCACTTGTTCAGTTAAGTGACACTTTAACGAGAGCAACAAGTGGAAGCCCAGAGCTAAATATTCCCTAATGATGGGTCTCAGGCTGTCATTTTAAAGGCACAGCATCAGGAAGAGTCAGAATTGACAGAGTTATAGCTTCTAAAAATGATTGTAATTTAGCCATAAAAGCTTTGCTCCCATTTGTGTTTCTGTCATTTGCAAAATCACTCGGCTGGACATTCTTACAAATGGATGCTCAGTAGGCTGACCTGGTACAATGGCTTTCAGACAGCTGAATAGTTTTACTGTTAACCTTTCAGTGTGTGCTACACTCATCTTTTTCCATTATGTACAAGGCAGAGGGCTGCAGCTCTAACACACCAGTGGCTGATGACATGGATTGAGCTCAGATATTGTAATGTAAGAAGTCTTTTCAGTTGGGAGCACAGGCTTGGAAAAAGCTGCCAGTTTTCCTTTAGTTTGAAGTTTTTTTCTGTATGACTCATGAAGTGACCTTCATATCTGCTGCCATACTGCACAAACAGCATTTGGATGTGATGAACTTTTACCTCTGTTTGTTGGCCACTTTTTATTTTTTTTAACAATATGACCATTTTTTTTTCACTGAGCAATAATTTATTAGTTCTGCCAAGACGCTTATCTTTTTGCCTGAATCTGCTTGGCTGGTTTGTTAGCAGGATTACTCAAAAAGTTCTGAACCAGTGGAGCATGGTCCAGGGCAGAACCCATGACATTTTGGGGCGGATCCAGGAAGTTTATAAAAATGATTTCTTAACATTGCAGAATATTTTTTTTTTTTTTTTAACATTTCTATTAATTTCTACAAAAGAAACACACCAATCTCAATGAAAATACTCAGGCATATTTATCCTATGATAGATTAAATATTTATATTTAATATAAATATTTAAAATTTTCAGTGTCTTCTGACAAATAAACCAATTAAGTCATGTTATTTTTTAATAGTTGTGTCTTCTCAGTGGTTAGCAAGTGTTTTCTCACAGGAAGAAAGTCCTGTGACTTTCGCCCTCCATTTCTATGTTCTTCCCATTGTAGTTGTTAAGGGTCAAATACAGAGGAAGGATTTCACCAGAGAAGTGGTCGATCAAAAAAATATATTAGAAGAAGATGAATTTTGTTCGGACTTAGTCATTTTATGCATCTGTTAATAAATCTAACTACAAATGACATAATAATAATTGAAGCATATGTGAGGTAGAGCCATGTGAGGCCAGCTGTCTTGTTGCATTGCAGACTTTAAAATGATCCATTATTAAGTCAACATGCGTTTAGAACTTTGATCCCAGCTTTAATTTACAGTATATTGTGAGAGTGAAGGTGATCTCATTCACTTTTTTATTTTTTGCCTTTTTCCTGCTGAAGTCAGGCATCGCCACAGCCATGTGATCGGTCAATCAGTAACCCAGTGCCCAGTGTAGCACATGTGTTTATATGTATGTGTGTGTGTATGTGTGTGTGTGTGTGTGATTCAGAGGATCAGAGAACAAACCTAATTCACAACAGCTGATGGTAATGAAATGCTATCTTTGATGACAGCGCAGTTATGAATGATTCAGAGCTCAGTGTTCAGCCTTACATCCCTACAGCTCACCGTCAATATGTGCTATTCGATGTCGAGTGCAATATAGCGGACATCGACTTTTGCTGACTTTTCATGTCCCTTCTCTAAGTTTTAATGTAATTTGTGATGTATTTATTTATTTAAACTGGGACAATGCACATTAATGAACAATCAAAATATATACATGCCAGATGTAGCCGTGGCTGACTAATATTCATGCGTAGTCCCATGCCAAGATGCTAAGAAGGCTACCTGTTATATAAAAGTATTAAAGGACCATACCACCCATATTGCATGTTTGAGCCTAATATATTCAATTTTCATACACATCATTTCCCAGAGAATAAAACCATATTTCAGTTTTCCTAATATTTTGCAAAATCTTTTAATCTTTCAAATCAAATATTCAATTCAGCTTAAAAATCGATGTTTCGCCTGCTAATAGTTACGCAGCCTTATGATATCACGGTCCTTTAAATTTTACAATAAATTCAGGTCTTCTTTTGGGACTATATTCCCCAGTGGAGACAAAATTATGGAACTTCTAAAAAAACCTGAATACACGTCTTGTTGGTGATGATGGATTACCTATCCCAAGAATGTTTCAAGTATCAACAAGTTGATTTTAATAGCGTACCAGAATGAACTGAAACCAATGGAGGTCTGGAAGGTAGGAA
>VXCM01003024.1:21791-40953 GCA_014773175.1 Lucifuga dentata | reverse complement strand
ACACACACACACACACACACACACACACACACACACACACACACACACACACACACACACAGCATGGCTGTGTGTGTTATAATAATTATACAATATAATACAATATAATTATTAAAACTAAGCCTGAGGGGAAATATGTTTTTACCTTGTTGATTTCCCCCTTTGCTGCATCATTCATTTAAGGAGACATCACACACACACACACACACACACACACACACACCCATTATCACATTACCCTCTATTGAAGTGACTGTCCTAAACCACAAGGGACAAAAAGGCTTTTATTTGTATTATGAAAAAACAGGAGATATGAAAAGGGCCATTAAAGGACCATACCACCGTTTTGCATGTTTGAGCCTAACATATAAAATTTTCATACACGTAAGGTTACTGACAACCATTTCCCAAAGGATGAAACCATATTTCAGATTTCCTGATATTTTGCAAAATCTCTTAATCTTTCAAAATCAAATATTCAAGTGATACACCCACCTTAAAAATCCATGTTTCTCCTGCTAATAGTTACACAGCCTTATGAAGTCACGGTCCTTTAAATTTTTCCATAAACGCAGGTCTTCTTTTGGGACTATATTCCCTGGTGGAGACATACATTCACTCCACGCTTTTTATTGCGCTTACACACTAAAATGACATAACTTCTAAAAAAACACCTGAATACATGTCTTGTTGGTGATGATGGATTACCTATCCCAAGAACATTTCAAGTATCAACAAGTTGATTTTAATAGCGTAGCAGAATGAACTGAAACCAATGGAGGTCTGGAAGGTAGGAAAAACATTTTTAATTCACCGTTCCAGTAGTATGCTTTGGGAAATGATTGTCAGTAACCTTGCATGTATGAAAATTTAATATATTAGGATCAAAAATGCAAAATGGCAGGTATGGTCCTTTAAGAATCAAAAACTGTGCTCCGGGGCCTGAAACTATTAAAAGAAAAATCACCTCAGAGTCTGATCTTCTGCACAGAAATGAATCTGTTAGTCATTTAATTCTTCTGTGTGTCAGGTTTCTCATCTGTTTCTTCAGACGAGAAACCTGATCAGTCATCAAAAGTGACACGGATTCTGTAGAAATGATTTATAAAGCCACGTTATCGCCGATTGTTTTACTTTTCAAAAGGTAGTAAAAATGAGGTTTTTGGTTGCAAAAAATACAAAAGACAAGAAACCTGAATGGCTGCCCTGGCAACATGATTAATAGTCTTCAGTGAGGAAATGAAGGAAAAGAAAAGAGTGTAGGACTCGTGCTGATTACTTAAAGGACCATACCGGTGATTTTGCATGTTTAAACTCAATATATACTACCTGTGTACACGTTATGTTACTGACACCATTTTGCAAATCATAAAATCATATTTTAGTTTTTGTGTTATTTCGCCAAATCCCCTAATCTTTTAAAATCAAATGTTCAGTTGATACACACCTTAAATTCAATGTTTTGTCTGTTAAAACATATGTCCAAATGTAGAAGGGACGGCCACTTTTAATTTCTCTGTAAAAGCCGTCTTTTCTGGGGACTATATTCTCTGCTGGAGACATACATTTTCTTCCATGCAGCTCTGGTTAGGGCTGGTTAAATAAAGTTACTTCAACAATAATATAATATACAGTATAATGTAATATATACTGTATAATATAATAGATGTCTTGTTTGCTGGGATGAATTACCGATCTCAAACACATTTCAAGTCTCTACAAGTTGATTTTTTATCATGTACTGGAATGAACTGAAGCCAGTGGCAGTCTGGAAGGTAGGAAAAACAATTCTAATACTTACCACTACAGCTGTATGTTTTGCAAAATAGTTGTCAGTTATGTAACATGTATATAGGTTGTAATTATTGGGTTCAAACATATCTATCTATCTATCTATCTATCTATCTATCTATCTATCTATCTATCTATCTATCTATCTAGCTATATACATACATATTATACAGTATATACAGAAAATCAGTATATATCTGTATGTATGTATATGTACTGTATACACACACACACACGCACACATACATATATGTGTGTATATATATGTACACACATACACATACATGTGTGTACATATATAAATATATATATATCCCAAATATAGATATAGATATTTTTTATTTAACCATTATTTAACCAGATAAAACTCACTGAGATTTAGAATCTCTTTTCCAAGAGTGATCTGTCTGTATATATGTATATAATATACATGAGGCTGCTTGTACATATGAGACTGAGGCTGATGATGGTGCCATCTTGTATAAATAGCAGATAAACAGAGAACTTTGTCTCTTCTCTTATTGTAAAATCATCACATCCAGTATGCAATAAAAAAAAAAAAGGTTCCCTGTTTAGTGTTTTAGGATTAGTTCAGGAGGGTGGAGTTAATCAAACTTCACAATTAGCTGATCAAACCATCAATCAGCTGATCAATGACTTTTACCACCTGAAACACATCACAGCGGCTTTTCTCTCTCATTCATCAGCTGCTGATCATTCATATGAAGTAATCGATGCTAATCTGCCACCTCCACCCAAGCTCCGCCCCTTCATGTGTAACTATATATGACATGTTAATAAAGGATCTGAATGTAACATGATCATCCTTTATTAAAATGTTTTAATAACTCGTCTCATCATCTCATGTTTAATTATTCAGGCTACAACATTTAAATGAACATTATGTATCATGTCATTTATGTTATGCTCTGCTGAATCTGCTCTCTCATCCAGAATGTTTCCTCCCCCCCCCCCCCNCCCCCCTGAAAAGTCTGCGCCCCCTTGGGGAAGCGAGCCTCTCAGTTTGAGAACCATTGACGGACAGCATGACACCAGCCAGTGTAAATAATCATAATGTGTGTCATAGCATGGGAAAATCCAGATGTTTTCTTTATGTTCATGAGACATTAATGATCCAGAGGTGATTCCCTTTAACGAGTATGGAGAAAATTAAAATTTAATTTAATATTAGAATGAAGTTTTACTATGTTATGTCATAAGGTAAATATTCTATGTGCTGAGTAAAAACACCACTGTACCCTCAGTGTGGCCCCTGAGGGCTGTGTGTGTGTGTGTGTGTGTGTGTGTGTGTTTGTCAGCAGATGGTGTGTGTCTGTCTCACATAAATGCTTTTTTTTCCATTATCACTTCTCAATCATCAAGTATTCACAGCAGGAGGCTGACGCTGAGGGAAAAACCTAAAATTACAGTAAAAATTTGTCTGATTGATTAAATTTCAATGTAGATTTTAGAAAAATTATATAAATATTCTACACACCCCAGTAATTAAAACATTTTTCCGTGTGTTTGTAAAAAAAAAAGTGTGCGTGTTGTGTGTGTGAAAGAGAGAGACAAACAGTATAAAAGGTGTGTTTGTTGTGTGTATGTGTGTATGTGTGAGCATGTGTGTGTGTGTGTGTGTGTGTGTGAGAGAGAGAGAGAGAGAGAGAGAGAGAGAGAGAGAGAGAGAGAGAGACTACAAAATGAAAATGAAGCAGGGCAGCTAAATCTTTCAGGGGGTCTGTGTAATAAGAGGCCCACAGTGAACAGCTGGTGTTTGTGCTTGACTGGTGTGTGTGTGTGTGTGTGTGTGTGTGTCCAAAGAGGCTCTCTAAAGGGGCCTTCACCCCTTTGTTATACGAGTGCATATCATTTGCATTTAAAACTCCTTATTTCCCGTGAAGAGAAAGAAAGAGAGATGAAACCAGAGAGAGGAAAAAGAGTGAAGTGTGTGCATGTGTGTGTGTGTGTGTGTGTGTGTTTGTGTGTGTGTGTGAGAGAGNAATGAAGGAGCAGAAGAAAAGTGGCAATGACCAGCAACACCTGCCAATAGATGCAAATGTGCCCACTGCGTGTGTGTGTGTGTGTGCATGTGTGTGTGTGTGCATGTGTGTGTGTGTGTCTGTGTGTGGTGGACACACAGATCCCAGCGTGGATCCGTGGGTGTGTCACCGTGAAATCCATTCATAAGTAGGTGGATGAGCTGACTGGTGTAGTTCGCCGCTGCTACCAGCGGGTGTCGCTGCAGAGCTCCTTTAGAAACAGACAGAACCCCACTGTGGGTCTGATCATTTGTTCCACTGCTAAAGTCAAAGAACGACCAACACTTTGATATTATGATTAAAATGCACATGAATTTGGACTTTATTCACTGTATTTACGGATATGTTTGTTACTTAAGGACAGGTTTGAGTTTTTATTTTACAAATATATATTTTACATTAAACATGACAAAAACTCATAATTCTTCATTAATACCATCTTTCTTTGCTTCTCCTTTTCTTCCTTCCTTCTGTCCTCCCTTCCTTCTTCCTTTCCTCTTTCCTTCTTACCTCTGCCTTCTCCCTTCGTTTACTCTGTTTGTTTGTTAGCAGGATAACTCCAAAAGATAAGAAATAATTTTGGCATAAATATAAAAATTTTAAAATACAAAATATAAAAATAAAAATTTTGGCATAATATTTTGGTGGAAGAGTGGGTTAGAGAAGCACCCATTAAAGGAGCATCCTGGTGATTTTGCATGTTTGAGCCCAATAAATAAAACCAGCGTACATGTTACATTACTGGCAAAGATTTTCCAAATCATACTAATGGAGTTGTGAATTTTAGAATTGTTTTTCCTGCTTCCATTCTGACTTTGTTTTCAGTTCATTACAGTACACTAAAAAAAGAAATCAACTTTATTTAATTTAACTGATCCAACGTAGAGCTACATGGAAGAAAATGTATGCCTCCACTAAAGAATATAGTCCCAGGAGAAGATGGCTTTTACTGAGAAATTAAAAATGACCTTCCCTTCTACATTTATTTATTATTTTACATTTTTACATTATTTATTTTACATTTACAGTAACTTAACTGTATGCATGTTGTACTTGTTGGGCTTAAACATGTAAAATCACTGGTATGGTCCTTTAAGAGCCTGTGACTAACGAGGGATCGTGACCAGCACTTCTGATGGAAAAATAAGAAATGACACAATCCATCTGTTTATAACTCAAAGACTAAAAAAGGGTACAAGGTGTTAGGAAAGGAAGGAAGGAGGGAAGGAAGGAAGGAAGGAAGGAGGTGAAGTCAGGCTGTTGATACAGTAACAGTGTGTATTCATAAGGACAGGATGTGATGTCATAGCCCTCGCTGTGAGGCAGGAAGTGATATTTTTAGTGGCGTCCTGATCGAGTTTCTCTGCAGTCAGAGATGAAGACTCCAATCAGATCCCTAATCAGTACACACACACACACACACACACACACACACACACATCACATCACACAGATACACATATACACACACACACATACCTACACACACACACATCACACAGATACACATATACACACATCACACACACATACTCATATACACATCACACAGATACACACACACACACACACACACACATCACACACATACACACACACACATACACACACATCACATACACACACATACATATGCACGCACACACACATACATATATGCATACACATACACACATCACACACACAGACATCACACACACACACACACACACACACACACACACACACACNGGGGGGGGGGGGGGGGGGGGGGGGGGGGGGTGAATTGGAAATGAGGTGATGTGACAATTGCATACACTACATGATCCTATCACACGCAAACCAGGCACACAAAAACAACAACACACATGTAAGCACACACACACACTAGCACAGAAATGCAGACACATGCTGACACAAAAACACACACCCTGCAGTGCCCTGCTCACGCCTCACTGCTCTGTTTCTCTTGACTGACCTATATATTTCTGTCTGCTGAACACACACTTACACACACACACACACACACACACACACACACACACACACAAGGAATCACACATTTCATAATGTGTTAAACAGAGAGAAGCTATTAAGTTGCTTTGCTGATCTTGGCTCGGCTGCTTTTCTGTCGCCATGACAATAAAAGCATAGGGGAGCTGGAGGCACCACACACACACACACACACACACACACACACACACACACACACACACACAGACACACACACATGCACGCTGACCTCTGACCTGTCTGCTGTGGGGAGAATGGGGGTGGGGGGTTCCCCAGTGGCTCAAGCTTCCAGGTCTTTGTTGGTGGAGAGGAGGCCTTTGGTGGGGCTGCAGCTGTGTGCAGTGGAGCAAATACACACATACACACACACACCACTTAAACATGCAAACACACACATTCCTTACTGATTGCAAGACATCAGCACACACACCTCTGTCACTCATAAGCTGGAACTGGCTGCCATCACGTCTTTAGATTTCCTGCCTCCGCTCATTCTGCGTTGATGTGACTGGTGATGCGTTCAGGTACACTTGTGAACGAGCATGTTTTACAGTAATACAAGCATGTTTGTGTTTATTTTTTTCATAAAGAATTTCCTCTGATACTGCCAGACGCCTCCTGATGTCCTGTGTTTCTTCTTGTTTGAGAGGAAGTGCTAATAACAGAGAGAGAGAGAGAGAGAGAGAGAGAGAGAGAGAGAGATTTTTAGATTTTTTGAGATTTGTCAAGTGGATTATTTTCTATTTCCACCTGAATGCATGAAAGGTAAAAAGTATCGAGCTGTAGGTGCAGCCAATAACTTAAAGGAGCATACCGGTGATTTTGCATGTTTGAGCCCAATAAATACAGTCCACAAACATGTTATATTACTGCAACCATTTTCCAAAACATACTACAGTATTATTAGAGTGATTTTTCCTGCAGACTGTCATTAGTTCCAGTATGCTACTAAAATCAACTTGTAGAGACTTGAAACGTGCTTAGGATACATAATCCATCACAGAGAACGCTATGTCTGCTATGTTTTTTTGTTGAAGTAACTTTATTTAACTGCTTCAAAGTAAAAATGAAAGTGAAATAAAAGTAGAAACTTTACCAAAAGTAGAAAGACTGATAATAATACTAATACTGTAATGGATATGATGGAAATTAAGTTCTACTGTACCTCAAACTTGTACTCATGTGCAGTACTTATGCACCTCTGGCTTTCACACACACACACACACACACACACACACCTGCATGCATGTACTCATTATTGTACAGTGGCTGCAGTTAAAATGACTGACAGTGAATATACAGTAGGTCAGAGGAGAAACTGATCTCTCTTTCTCTCTCTCTCTCTCTCTCTCTCTCTCTCTCTCTCTTCCTTCCTCTCTCATTCTGTGTGCATCCTTTCATTTCATCATGTTTTCATCATGTGTCAGATCTGATTCTGCAGACAAAGAGGAAATCCACGTTGCTGCAGCTCAAACACACGGCTCAGACTGCTGGACTCTCCATATCAGGACACGTCTCACGCTGGCCTCTAGTTGGATGTATTTTCCAGACACGTCTGGAAAGATGCTTGCTGATTGGTTGATGCCTTTGAATGCAGGAGTAGAAAAGAGGCTCTGATTGGCTCCAGCTCAGAGGTGTGTGTGTAAAAAGATGATGATTGGTCAGATTGTGTCTGAAGCTGTGCTGCAGTGCTGCACCGTCTGCAGGTGTTACAGCACAGCAAGTGTGTCAGTGTGTCAGTGTGTGTGTGTGTGTGTGTGTGTGTGTGTGTACTGTTCACTGCAGTAGACTCCCTGCCCTTCATCAATCGATGGATTTGAGCCTGGTCTCCATAGCAACCATGCTCAGTGCTCAGCGTGTGAAAAAAGATAATGTCCCTCTCTCTCTCTCTCTCTCTCTCTCTCTCTCTCTCTCTCTCTCTCTCTCCTTGTGTGTGTGTGTTTGCATCAAAATGTTTCAGATGAGGTGTGGTCTAATCAATCTCAGGATGAAAGCATATAATCACAAAAATCAAAAGTGGAAGGAGGTGGAGAGANAGAGAGAGAGAGAGAGAGAGAGAGAGAGAGAGAGAGAGAGAGAGAGAGAGAGAGAGAGAAAATGTGCATGTGTTGTGTGTGTGTTTTTGTGGCATGATAGGTCGTTTTTCTGAACACAAATGAACTTTCTTCAGCAACATTGAAGGCAGCCATCTGAAAGCAGAGATAAAAAGACAAAGGACGCACACACACACACACACACATTCAGCAGAGATGCTGGCTTATCTGGTTCCTGATATGCATATGGGGTCAATTTATAGAAGGTTAACAGGAAATGCCAACAGAAGATTCTTTCTGGTCACCGTGGATACATGAAATATTTTCAGTAATAGTATTAAAGCCCCATATTACCTTCAAAATCATTGTCTGTGGCTCCCACACACATAAAGAACAGCAAAGTCCATCATACATCTGCTCCATGTGTTTTTCATATGATGGCTTTCAAGATCTCAAACTCCTGTATTCTGCAGCTGGATATTCGACTTCCTGACGGGCAGGCCCCAGGTGGTGAGAATCGGCAGCCACACTTCCTCCTCGCTGATCCTCAACACAGGCACACCTCAGGGCTGTGTGCTCAGCCCCCTGCTGTACTCCCTGTTCACCTACGACTGTGCTGCCAAGCACAGCTCAAACATCATCTTCAAGTATGCTGACGACACGACCATCCTGGGCCTCATCACGGACAACAATGAGACGGCCTACAGAGAGGAGGTTAAAGCACTTAACAGCTGGTGCCAGGACAATAACCTCTCTCTCAATGTCAGCAAAACTAAAGAGATGATTGTGGACTACAGGAGACAGCAGGGGGGCGGACACCTCCCTCTCTACATCGGTGATGCTGAAGTTGAAAGAGTCGGCAGCTTCAAGTTCCTTGGTGTGCACATCACCGAGGACCTCTCCTGGACACTTCATACAGACACAGTGACCAAGAAAGCTCACCAGCGGCTCTATTTCCTGAGAAGACTGAGGAAGTTTGGCATGAACACCAGCATCCTCACTAACTTCTACAGGTGCACCATCGAGAGCCTGCTGACGGGCTGCATCACTGTCTGGTATGGGAACTGTTCTGCCCAAAGCCGCAAATCACTACAGAAAGTGGTGAAGGCGGCACAGCACATCATCGGCAAACGTCTCCCGGCCATTCAGGACATTTTCCATCAGCGGTGCCTGCAGAAGGTACACAGCATCTTAAAGGACCACAGCCACCCAGCACACAGACTGTTCTCCTTGCTACCGTCTGGCAGACGATACAGGAGCATGGCTGCACGCACCACCAGACTCAACAACAGTTTTTACCACCAGGCCATCAGGCTCCTCAACTCATAACACTCATAACACACACACTACACATACATAACACGCATACTACACATACCTGTCATTACCCACTGTTTGCACTATTACTGTTTGCTGTTTACATAAAATTTGCACTATTGTCCTGACTGCTGCTACTTACCTCATTGAACATATTTCCCTGTATGTATATAAGAGTGTTATATTTCTTTCATATACTTTTTTTTATCACATCTGTGCAATAACAATATACCACTTGTCACTTTATCCCTACATAACATCCCTTTACAAATGTATATAGTATTATATATTTTTCTTCGTGTATTTTTCTTTTTGCCATTTGCACAGTACAGTGTTATATTTTGTTTTAATACTTATCTGGTATTATCATTTTTCTATTATCGGTTTTCTTATTCTCAACCTTTTTTTTATCTTTTGTAGAAGTGCTCTTATTATTTTGTTCCTTTTTACTGCTGAGCTGACCGTTTCTCTCGTGAAACACATTTCATTGTACTGTTGACCCTGTGTTAACATACATATGACAAATAAATCTAAATCTGATCTGATCTATGAAAAATCCAATACCAAACTAAGTGTTTTTATCACATAAATTTCATAATTTTCTCTCTTGACAAACTTTCTCTCAGTGTGCCATAAATAAGGTTTAGTAATAATTATGAGATCTGTCATTATTATGAGCATGTTTCTCATGAGGGAAAACAAAAAAAAAATTAAAATGAATAACTTAGTGTAATTAGGAGATAGTTTGTCATAAGTATGAATTATTATTATGAGGAAAAATCTTGGGCTTCCATAGTACTTTACTGTATGATGTCTTTGGCTGAAAGAGATGATTAAAGGCGGATTAACTTAAAGGAGCAGACCAGTGATTTTGCATGTTTGATCCTAATAAATACAACACACACACACATTTCATAACCATTTTCCAAAATGTTCTACTGGAACACTAAATATTAGAATTGTCTTTCCTACCTTCCAGGCTCCCACTGGTTTCAGTTCATCCAGTACACTATAAAAAATCACCTTGTAAAGACTTGAAAATGGTTGAGATAAGTAACCACACATCGCTCTGCATTTTTTGTTGAAGTAACTGAATTGAACTGATCTGACACAGACCTGCATGGAAGAAAATGTATGTCTCCACCAGGATATATAGTCCCAGGAAAAGAGTTCTTTTACTAAGAAATTAAAACCAGCTGTGCCACACGGTAGGAGATAAAACACTGAATTTTAAGGAGGGTATATCACCTGAATATTTGATTTTAAAAGATTAGGGAATCTGGCAAATAACAGGAAAACTAAATGTTTTGGAACATTGTTGGCAGATTAGTAAATTTATTGGGCTTAAAAATGAAAAATCCCCGGTATGGTCCTTTAAGGTTAATATTGCTTTCCAAAATGCATGTGAATGTGTTTGAAATGAGCCTTTCTAGCTCACCATCATAAGTATTTTGGAAATGAGGATGACAGAAAATAAGATAGAAAACGAACCCTCCAACATGAGAAACGACGAGAATTCTTAATCGATTATCAATGATTGATTAAGAATTCTCATTGTTCCTCCTTAATGAGAACCTCAATGGCTTTCACAGCATTTCAATAAAGAAAGCTAAGGCTTCAAATAAGCATTCAATACAAACACATAACCCTACCTAACCAGCAAAATGACACACACACACACACACACACACACACACACACACACACACACACACACATACACACTGAGCATCCGTGAGTGTTTGCTGTCTGTTAATCCCGCAGTAAATCCAAATCAATTATTCATCTAAATCCTCTTAGTTCATCTGAGCTGCAGCTTCAGTTTGCACAGTGAGCAGAGAAAGTAACACAGCGTCAGACAGCGTCAATCAATCCCAAATATCTCATCCTCACGTTTCAGCCACACATTCATCCAAGGGCAGCAGCCTTTAAGATGATGCCTGAGAGTTTATCTAGAAGGAAAAATGAAAATACGTGGTTTAATGTATAAATTCAGCCTATGTTAGGACTTTTTCATGGTAGATATTTTAAGATGTTATAGGAGTAAAAGCATGTGTGCTAATGGCTGCATTCCAGTTAGATGTGTCAAGAAGGCAGCATTCATGGTAACTAAATGTTACGAAGCAATGACATACAGAAATATCCACCATGAAAAAAACATATTACAAGAACATATATACAGTATATAATTATCTACTGTATATGCAGTATGTCCTTATTTGTTTTGCTGGGATCATTAAAGTTTCAGAACTAAAACATTTCTCCAAATAACTTGTGCCAAACTAAACCAAAGTATGATATTATAGCACTGATGCATCTATATAAAAGTTTTCTTGCTCATCTTTACTTAAAGGACCATACCGGCCATTTTGCATGTTTGAACCTAATATATTCAATTTTCATACATGTAACGTTACTGACAATCATTTCCCAAAGCATACTACTGGAACGGTGAATTAAAAATGTTTTTCCTACCTTCCAGACCTCCATTGGTTTCAGTTCATTCTGGTACGCTATTAAAATCAACTTGTTGATACTTAAAATGTTCTTGGGATAGGTAATCCATCATCACCAACAAAATGTGTAGCCAGATTTTTTTTTAGAAGTTACGTAATGTTAGTGTTTAAGCACAATAAAAAGCATGAAAATGCTTCCTGTTGTCAATTCTTCACTACAGCACTTGAATGCACCACTAGGAAGCATTTTCANTGAAAATGCTTCCTGTTGTCAATTCTTCACTACAGCACTTGAATGCACCACTAGGAAGCATTTTCAGGGAGCACTTTTTACTGTGCTTAAATGCTAAAATTACATAACTTCTATGTATGAATATAGATGTATATTTCAGGTTTTTTCAAAGTTTTGTAATTTAGCATTTAAGCGCAATAAAAAGCATGGAGTGAATGTATGTCTCCACCAGAGAATATAGTCCCAAAAGAAGACCTGCNGCGCAATAAAAAGCATGGAGTGAATGTATGTCTCCACCAGAGAATATAGTCCCAAAAGAAGACCTGCGCTTATCAAAAAATTTAAATGCTGTGACTTCATAAGGCTGTGTAACTATTATCAGGAGAAACATGGATTTTTAAGGTAGGTGTATCAGTTGAATATTTGATTTTGAAAGATTAAGAGATTTTGCAAAATATCAGGAAAGCTGAAATACAGTTTTATCCTTTGGGAAATGATTGTTAATAACATATGAAAATTAAATATATTAGGCTCAAACATGCCAAATGGGTGGTATGGTCCTTTAAGTAAATATAAATCTATTAAAATTCTATATTTAAAAGCATTATAACAAATACCAGTGGACCAAATGTAACTTATACATTGTCAAGATTCAAGTTGTGGAAAAACAAAATCTTATCTCAAGTAACTAAAATTGTGGGTCAAATCAGACTTCAATCTGAGTATCTGAGAGTTCAGTCTGGGAAATGAGAAATAAGCACATTACAAAATAATTATGCTTGCTTGTATTATAGAATAACGGCAAAGTAAAGGAGTGTTAGGTCAACAAAACACTCTGTTGCCCATTAAAAATTTAAAAAAATGCCTTCTGTTCATTTAAAGGTCATTTAATAATAAATAGATGATTGATACTTTCTTGAACTTCGTCATGAAATTCACTTTCAAGGCAAGTTTATTGTTTCACACACAAAGGCAAGTCAAAGTGCTTTACATAGATCCAAAAGACAGAAAATTAGGATAAAAAAAACCGAAATGAAAATATAAAATAGCATCAAGCTCTTTATTTAGGGAGATCTGAGGTCAAAGGTCAAGGTGAGTTACACAGCAGCACTGGTGGGTTTTGCTTAAGGACAATTCAGCAGGGTGGAGACTTGCTGAACTGAAGTTTTTTGGTTAATGTGTCAAACTGATGACAAACAGATCAATGTGCAGTTTCTGTTTCTGTCACCACGCAGACACACACACACACACACACACACACACACACACACACACATGCAAAACAAAGCAGCGTCTCTATCGTAAAGAGGAATAACAGTCATATCATTGAGCTTTAAACTTGACACTGGGACTATGTTTGAGGCAAAAACAGAGTTTTGACATGAGGCTTTTGTTTGCTGCTGCAGACATGATCCCACACATGACATGTTTCCATGTGTGTGTGAGTACATGCTTGTGCAAATGCCCTGAGAAGATGCCAGTGTGATCTGTTTGGCCTCTTTGTTTATGGAGCCGGGCCTTTCCTGCCCTCTGATGTGTGTGTGCTCAGGCCATGAATAGAGCTTTGTGTGCGGACACACACGCACGCACACACAACCCGTCCTCATGATTTGAATGCTGCGTGTATCTGATCAGTGTGTCCATGAGAGACAGACAGGGTGACATGATGCTATCAGTATATGTCAATGTGGGTGAATGGGATGTTATCAGTGTTAATGGAGCCTTCCCTTCCCTTCCCTTTTCTCTCTTCTTCTCATCTGCCCTCCCTGGTGGTAATTATTTCTTTAAAGGACCAACCAGTTGTTTTGCATATTTGAGCCCAATAAATACAAAACGGCATACACATTACATTACTGACAACCATTTTCCAAAACATAAAACCAGATTTTAGTTTTCATGTTATTTTTCCAAATCCCTTAATCTTTCAAAATCAAATGTTCAGCTTATACATGCACCTTAAAGTTTAATTTTTCGCATGCTACTGTCCGAATGTAGAAGGCACAGTTTTTTTAATTTCTTGGTGAAAGCCTTCTTCTCCTGGGACTATATTCCCTGGCGGAGACATACACTTTCTTCAGCGCACCTCCATGTTGGATTGTTTAAATTGAGTACCTATGACAAAAATAACAGCGACTGCTGTGATGGATTACGTATCTCAAACACGTTTCAAGTCTCTACATGCTGATTTTAGTAGTGTACTTGGAATGAACTGAGACCAACAGAAGGTAGGAAAAATAAATCTAAAATGTACCGCTCCAGTAGCATATTTTGGAAAATGGCAGTGGTGTAGCGTGTATGTGGGTTGTATTTATTGGGAAAAATCACCGGTATGCTCCTTCAAAGCTTTGTCAGATCAGGAAGTTTTGTGTGTGTTTGTGTGTGTGTGCGTGTGTGTGTGTGTCCGTATTGGTACAGAGAGGAAGGGAGGGAGTTGGGTCATAACATCACGTAACAAGATGAATAAATTAATAGTAATAAAAAACAAAAATAAAAAGAATCTCTTCATCAGCACTCAGATTTTGGCTCGCGGAGGGGGCGTGGCCAGCGGTGCAACGTCACTGATGATTATATAGGCTGCAGCTGCGGCGGCGGGCTCGCGCTCTGAGACAGGCAGAGCACTGAGGACCGGCGGCGCGCTCTCATAGGCTCCCACTCAGCCGCACACACACACACACAGACATACACCATACACACACACACACACACACACACACACTCCCCANCCCCCACCCCCCAGAACCGGTCCGGTCCAAGGCTCGAGCGCACAGAAGCGACCATGACGACCAACGGAGCAACTAACGGAACCAGCGACATGCTGCAGATCCAGTTCGGTCTGATCAACTGCGGGAACAAATACCTCACGGCGGAGATGTTCGGCTTCAAAATCAACGCCTCCGCCACCAGCATGAAGAAGAAGCAGATCTGGACTCTGGAGCAGAGCGGAGACGACGCCAGCGGGAACGTCTTCTTCCTCAAGTCACATCTGGGCCGGTACATCGCCGCCGACAAGGACGGGAACGTCACCGGAGACACCGAGACCCCAGGCCCGGAGTGCCGGTTCATCATCACCGCACATGATGACGGCCGCTGGTCGCTGCAGTCCGAGCCGCACGGCCGCTACCTGGGCGGAACCGAGGACCGGATCATCTGCTTCGCCCAGACCGCTTCGGTGGCGGAGAAATGGAGCGTGCACATTGCCATGCACCCGCAGGTGAACATCTTCAGCATGACGCGCAAGCGTTACGCGCACCTGAGCTCCAAGATAGACGAGATTGCCATCGACCGGGACGTCCCGTGGGGGGTGGACTCCATGATCACGCTGGTGTTCCGTGACCAGCGCTACCACCTGCAGACCTCCGACAACCGCTTCCTGAAGAACGATGGCGCGCTGGTCGCCACCACGGACAAGAGCACGGGATACACGCTGGAGTTCCGCTCCGGTAAGGTGGCCTTCAGGGACTGTAACGGCAGGTACCTCGCTCCCTCCGGCCCATCCGGAACCATGAAGTCCGGTAAGAGCGCACGCGTGGGCAAGGACGAGCTGTTCGTGCTGGAGCAGAGCCACCCGCAGGTCGTGCTCACCGCAGCCAACGAGAGGAACGTCTCCACTCGGCAAGGTGGGTGTGGTGGGTCCGGTGTCTGTGGCCCGGTGGGCCAGTGACTGGGTGACAGCTGTGTGTGTGAGTGCCGTGCGTGCGTGCGTGCGTGTGTGTGTGTGGCAGAGGAAGGGTTAAAGTGATGGAATGTCAGACTGCATCCCCCCTGCAGCCTGCGCGCGCACACGCACAGTGCATGGATACACATCATAAAGGGTGGATACAAGGCGTGAGTAGATGGCCTACATATGTGTATTTGTACATGCTGAACAATGGGTTTATTTGTAGAGAAAGTACATCCATGAAACTGGCTTTAAAGCTCTGATTTGATGTACTGAATGATTTGATGTACTGGCAGAGTACAAAGTATAGACATGACACACATCATCACAGATTAAAGTTTAATCTGTCAATTTTTGAATACATGATGTCCAAAGACCCTCTTGTCCTGACAGAAAGATGTTTATACTGTGGTAGCTGTGACGTTCTTGGAAGCGGTTTGATTTTCAGATTTTTTTTTTTAGAGACAACGGAGATAAAAAGCGAAACAAAGAGTTGGGTGTCCTGTTAACACACTGCAATATGAACACGTGTCATAATTCAAATGTAAAACAGACGGAAAATGGAAAAAGGCTGAACTGGCTCAGGAAATTTCCAGAGTTGAAGTGTGTGGCGCTGTGGAAGAATCCAGCGGTGACTCAGAACTCAAGTGTGCGCACTCAGAATAACAAATTACCACGTAAAATCCTTAATCTATACGTTTAATACACACATATTTTGGTGTATCACTTGTATTGAACATAAGAGAATGTATAAATGATGTAATGATGCATTAAAGGACCATACTGGTGATTTAAGTCTGATTTATGCTTAACCTAGGCCGCTTTGGAGGGTCAGTCGCACTGCTCAATTTTTGAAACAATGCAAATGCGCCTTCATCGGCGATTGGCCAAGAGAAGAGGTGTGGGTTTGTTTTCGTGTTTGGGGTGGTTAACCAACCGTTAAGTCCTTCAGCGCCGCAACTGAAATGCGTGGTGGTCATGAAAGCACAACAAGCATGATTGCCAGGATATGCAGACGGTCTGTTTCGGAGGCTCCACGTCTGAAATGTGAAGTATAAACCAGGCCTTAGCATGTTTGAGCCATATATATAAAACCATACATTACTGACAACCATTTCCTAAAAATACTACTAGAGAGGTACATTTTAGAATTGTTCTTCCTACCTTCCAGACTGCTATTGGTTTCAGCTCATTCCAGTATGATATTAAAATCAACTTGTAGAGACTTGAAACAAGCTTGAGACACAAAATCCACGGTCTATTAAGGTTTTTGTTTGAGTTACTTTATTTAACTGATCCAACACAGAGCTACATGGAAGACTGTGTGTCTCCACCAGGAAATGTAGTCCCAGGAAAAGACGGCTTTTACCATGAAATTTTGCTTTCTACCATCATGTATAAATGTATAGCAGGTGAAATATTGAATTTGAAGGTGGTGTACAACCTGAATATTTGATTTTGAAAGTTTTGGCAAAATAACAGGAAAACTAAAATATAGTTTTATGCTTTGGAAAATGGTTGTCAGTAACATAACATGTGTGTGTATTTATTGGGCTTAAACATGCAAAATCGCAGGTATGATCCTTTAAGTATTTGTCCCATTTCCTGAGTTTATTTATAATCGTATCATATTAACAAACCATTTCACCATGGTACCTATCATATACCTATACCCCATATAAATACATAAACACATTTGGTATCATTATTTTAGCCATACACAGAGAAGTGTGTGTGTGTGTGTGTATGGATAGTAATAGTGTGTGTAGTTCTAAGGGCATTTTCAGACCTGTAGTCTGTTTGCTTTGGTCCTAATCAGGAACTAAATTGTTCCGATGTTGCATTTACTGGTTGGTTTTGTTCAGTTTCACACAGGAAAACATTCAATGGAAAAAATTCCTGTACAAAAAAAAAGTCATGTGAAGAGGCTCTGCTCATTGGTCAGAGGTGTGTGGGGGCGGGAGTTACAAAGTCAAAACAGGAAGAAGTTTATAATGCCAGGAAAGCTAAATAACACGGGAGAAAGACAGTATAGGATTATTTTCTCAGTCAGGCTCAAAATTTGGTTCATATATCAAGAAACGTATGGCAGCAGAAGCTGGATTTGACTTAAAGACCACATCTGTAACCTCCTGTTGCTGTTTGATGCTTCATATGAGATGAGAAAGACGTTGCTGCCTTCAGAACAGGAGAATGGAGTTTATACTCAGCAGATATGACCACACGCTAACCTTTAACATGTTCATCTTCCTTATAAACATGCAGCTGTAAGTGATTCACATAGCAGGATTAAACCAACACAAATAAAATAAAATAAAAAAGGAAAAAGAATACAACCAAACAGATAACAATAAATAAAATTTGGCAAGATAAAAATTACAACAATAAAACAATAAAATATTAAAAAGATCAAATAAAATATTAATAAAATAAGGTGAAAGGAAACACCAGCGATAAAAATTAAATAAAAATAAAAAATATAGAAAAATTTAAATTTAAAACAAAAAACTAGAGCTAAAGCTCAAAATGATGACAATCATAGAGGCTAATAATAATAAAATTAAAAATAATAATAATGAGTTATTATCTATCTGAGTTTTAAATCACTTTGTACCCTTTCTGTTAGTCAAAAGGTACACTTCTGGCCTCTTAAAGGCCAATATTGTACTTTTGAGGGAACATTCTTCAAAAGTGTACCTGTAAGTACAGAACTGTTCTTGACTTGTACCTCTATTTTTGAGTGTGTGAACACGTATTCTGTAAGTTTGATATGTTATGACCATTTCACAGCATGTTTCTATTGCTGCAGCTAATCAAACATGTAGTTTAACTGCGGTGAAGTTTGTTTTACGCTTGATGCGGTTAATGATTTTATGCAGCGGATATCTGACGAGCGTCTAACGTAAAACAAACTTTGTCATAGCAAAGTGTTCACGACAATCAACCCTCTCTGGTGCTAAATCAATCAATAGATCGATAGATTGCCTTGTAGTTCATTTGGTACTAATGCAGATTATGTTCTCATCACAAACATAACGCTCCACGGTTCAATTGGAAATGGACCGAGAACCCGAGTTCGATCGCTGTGTTCACATAAGCCCAAACGAACCGAACTTAAAGTGGAACGCTCCAGGGTTCAGAATTAACACTCAAACTGAACTAGGTGTGAAAACGTCCTGATAGTGTGGCAACCAAAACCCCCAAATCCTCCGAGTACATGTAGCATTTGCTGCTGCATAATCAACCTGAATGTTGATTCTATTATGCGTGAATCTAAAATTAGAGTCTTTGTAGTTCTGGAAGGCTGAGATCCAGATTGTTGGTTCTGGTTGTTCGTCCATCAGAAGGAAATGAGATCTGTGTTAAAAACCAAACTAAGCTGCACCGGCTGAACCTCCATCGCTGATAGCTGCTGTATCGCTAATTCTTGTTTGGCTACATGATCTGGTGCGGCTCAGGGAAAGAGATCGGTGGATTGAATCCTGTTTGTGTGTGTGTGTGCGTGCTAACTGTGACTATGTGGATCTGGTTTTCAGATGTACGAGTGGGCAGAGATACAAGCTCGTCTCCATCCGCCTTCTTCCTTCCTTTTCTTCCTCACCCCCTCTTCTTACTCCACATTTTTTTTCCATATCACCCCC
>VXCM01003024.1:0-21766 GCA_014773175.1 Lucifuga dentata | reverse complement strand
CCCCCCCCCCCACACAGCCCCAGAGCCCCTCACTGCCAAGGCTTCTATTGATTGAAGGTTAGTGAGGAAATTGTTCAGAAAAAGAGGAAACAGCAGAACCATAGAATTCCATTTTCTTTTTTTTTTCATTATGTTGCGACACTCAACATTCTCTGGAGTCTCTCCATTACGGTGTCAAAGCTTCAGATCCTGAGGAAAATCTTTCACTGGATGTTTGTGTTGGTGTTTTCTTGACTAAGTCATGAATCTTGAGAATGCCGATTCAGAATCACCGATTCTCACAAACTGGACGTTGAAAGTGGCTGAAAGTCTTTGGATTTAATGTCTAAATTTACTGACGTGATCTCATGAAGTCACATTTTCTCTGCTGAGAAAGAAAGTGAGGGAGAGCTTTCTGTCTGGACTAAATAGAGCATAGAGGGACAAAATCAAAATGGAAATATTCTAACTTATGTCCTCTAAAGCTTTACTTAGCCTCTGGTCAGAGGAACACGTGTGGTTCAGTGGTTTCACTTCTCTTTTCACAAACTTTGATTCTTACTTTCATTCATTCTTTTCCTGTTTTCTCTGTCACACACCGAGCTTTTTCTGTTCAACCTCACTGGTGTTTTTACTCCACATAAGAACGTTTATTCACTTTCTCACGATCGGCGAGCACTTCGCCTTTCTCTCCGTCCTGGTGACCAGTCTCTGACACAAAATGGCAGCCGGTTCTGAAGGTGCAGCTTTACCGAAAATGGGTGACATCTTGGGAAAAAGTGGAAAATTCAGCAGATTTCAAGCTGATCCACTGAAATTAGACTTTAATACAAAAAGAAAGAATTATTTTTCTCTGTCAGATATTTTCTTTTCTTTTCAGACATCTTTTTATTGGTTTTCCAGTTAAAAAAAAAAAAAAAAAANAAAAAAAAAAAAAAAAAAAATATATATATATATGTATAAACAGTCCAATTAGATTGGTCCCTTTTAAACTTACAGCAAATATTCTCCCATCTCTTATCTCCCACCTGTCCCAGTTCAACTCGCTCCAAATTGACAGATATATTGAAGAAAAAGCTCTGAAATAGGGAGTCCATAGAAATGGCACACAGTCCAAAATATGCAGATGAATCTGTCAGACATTTTCAATCAGATTATTGGTTTTATAGGTCTTTACGTACTAATATCAGATTGAAATGGGCATAAATCGATGAAGTACTCTGAGCAGCAATCCTACATTATGCAGCTGTCAGTATATAAATGATCATCAACTTATAATCAGCGTGAGAATTTCCTCATGCAGCACTTCCTCTCTTAAGGCGATAAAAGGAGTCATGTCTATTCAGCAAAGAATGGAGTCCTGTTAATTCCAGCCATGTTTATAATTTACTCTGATTTTGCCTTAATTGCAGCTCAGATAAATTTCGAGCACAGCGTGTGTGTAAATACTGACTGTTGGTGCGATTTATTGAAATACATCTGCTCACACACTTGTAAAGTACAAATTGGAGTGAAAATGAAAACCACAATGTCAATAAAATCAAACTTAATAGGATTTACTGTATTTCTGTTTTTCTACACAAGTTAAAATTTCCATTATGATGTTTTAGTATGCAGTTTTATTGCTGAAAGGAGAAGTTATTTGGCCAAAGCAGCCAATTAAGTTTGATTTTGATGATTTTTGATAATTCTGGGGAAATTGCTAATTATAGCTTCCTTTGCTGCTTGTAAGAATAAGTGGATTTATTACGTCACTCTGGGCTCTAATGGCCTTTTCTTTTTCAAAATAATTGATAGATTAATGATTAATGAAAATCAAACTTTAATGAACCTCACAGGGAAATTCTACACATTGTTTGCCATCTCTACGTAGAGGTCAGAGGTCAGCTGGGTAAAGTTGTCCTCCCTGTTCTCTCTGTCACGCTGCCAAATCTGCACTGAACAAAGAGGACATGTGAATCTTTCGAGTAAGACCATGTGGA
Organism: Lucifuga dentata; assembly: GCA_014773175.1. Taxonomy (NCBI): domain Eukaryota; kingdom Metazoa; phylum Chordata; class Actinopteri; order Ophidiiformes; family Bythitidae; genus Lucifuga; species Lucifuga dentata. The sequence goes on along the minus strand of VXCM01003024.1, from coordinate 19,805 downwards.
GACCACTCCACAACAGCTAAATCATTGTAATGTAGATTAAATGCTGAGTGAATTAAACTGGTTCCAGATGTTCTCAAACCGACGGACGCTCTCGCTTCTCTCTCCGCAGTGGCTTTTTAGCTCAGTGGACCCGAGCCAAGATGAAGTTGGAAATCGGCTGGCTTCCATTAGCAGCCGAAGAGTTTTTTTGACGTCAGCGAGCTCGAGTGGGTCAGTCAGAAGCCGCTTTGTCCAATCCAAACTGTAGATTTTGTGACTGGAACCTAACGGATGCAGAAAGTTCATGTGCTCAAACACAGAAATGTAGTTTGGACATTCTTTAATTTCAGGAAGGAGCCGTGATTTGTTGGTTTGTCACGGGTGGAGCCGCTGCCATTTCAGTTCATCGCTTCTCATTCATGTCCCAGTGATTCCTAAAGGGAAATGGACTGTTTTTTTTTTTTTNTTTTTTTTTTTTTGTTTTTTTTTGACCATGAGTCTTGGCATGTCTAACATTTTAGTCTCCAGGGTTTTGTAGGGACACAGTGAGTCTGCTTGAGTCACTCTGTTTATCTTTTGTCTAAACTACTTATTTGCTTACCGAGATTGACTCTTTTGCAAAGATTCTTCTAAAAAAAAAAAAAAAAAAAAAAAAAAAAAAAAAAAAAAAAAAAAAAAAAANCAAAAAAAAAAAATAGTTTTCTTTACTTATTCCTTATTTAAGGTGCTGTGACTGTAAACATCATTTTTTTTTCTGGGGAGTTTAACACTCTGTGTCACTTCAAACCTTTTCTCCCTTATCTGTCATTCTAATTATTGATCTATTAAAGGACCATACCACCCATTTTTCATGTTTGAGCCTAATATAATCAATTTTCATACCTGTAATGTTACTGACAATCATTTCCCAAAGCATACTACTGGAACGGTGAATTAAAAATGTTTTTCCTACCTTCCAGACCTCCATTGGTTTCAGTTCATTCTGCTATTAAAATCAACTTGATCAACTTGTTGACGTTCTTGGGATAGGTAATCCATCATCATGAACAAGACGTGTATTCAGGTTTTCTTGAAAGTTTTGTAATTTTAGCATTTAAGTGCAATAAAAAAAGTGCTTCCCGAAAATGCTTCGTAGTGGTGCATTCAAGTGCTGTAGTGAAGAACTCACCACAGGAAGCATTTTCAAATCACTCTGCACTTCTTATTGTGCTTAAATGCTAAAATTACGTAACTTTGAAAAAAATCTGAATAATAATAATAAAAAGTGTGGAGTGAATGTATGTCTCCACCAGGGAATATAGTCCCAAAAGAAGACCTGCGTTTATGGAAAAATTTAAAGGACCGTGACTTCATAAGGCTGTGTAACTATTAGCAGGAGAAACATGGATTTTTAAGGTGGGTGTATCACTTGAATATTTGATTTTGAAAGATTAAGAGATTTTGCAAAATATCAGGAAAGCTGAAATACAGTTTTATCCTTTGGGAATGATTGTCAGTAACGTAACATGTATGAAAATTGATTATATTAGGCTCAAACATGAAAAATGGATGGTATGGTCCTTTAATTATCTAATAATTGTTAAGAGGCCTCTGATTTGTTAGATAATACCAGTTCAATGACATCACTCGGCATCTCCACCGCATGACACTGCAGAGTGGAACAAGGCTGACTGGATGAAATGCAATCATAAAATAAATCCAACACTCACTTCAGCAGTTTGTGACTGTGGATCATTAATTTTTAAAATATTATTATTATTATTATTATTGTGAATCACTTGAGCCGAGTCTCATTTCTGTTTTGAGAAATGCAAAATGCAAGTTGCATCATCACCCCCGCTTCATTTTGCTGTTCTCTAATTTATCCGATAATTCTTAAATTCCATTAATTGGACCCTGAGATGATGCTCGTTTCCTGAGTGGGACGTCCACTCTCCTGATCCTCACGATGGCAATGGTCCTGAATTCCCAGAGAGGCTATTTAACAACCCTCATATGGCCTCAGATATAATTATCAGTCAGTTAGCCTGGAGCTGAATGGGTTTTTAAGTGGCCTGTTCTGCCCTAAACCACAGTGCAGCAGTGAGTGACTGACCTCTGGTTTCTCAGCTAAATGGACAAGAACCATCACTTCCTGTTTTTGCTGTTAGTGTGAACTGAGACGTTTGTGGAACACTCTGGGTCCACAGCAACAGGGGTAGCGACTGAAGTGGATGCAGGGTTTTCACTGGTTTTGTGGGGTTTTCACTGGTTTCTGCACAGTCTGTGATTTTGTTTTTTTTTTTTTGGGTCAAATAATTAGTCGCGATGAATACCAGTGACAATGTAATTTCCTAGCAGCTCTTTATTGATGATGCATTAATGCCACTGCGTTAATGCATCATGTTTGCTCTTTAATCTGGCTGCATCCTTAATGTCTATTAGTGGGAATTAGCAGAGTCATGTTGGATCAACAAGCATCGTTTACGGCAAAATTCTCATGTCTCCCTGCTAGTCTGGTTAAAAAAAAAAACAAAAAAAAAANGTTTACGGCAAAATTCTCATGTCTCCCTGCTAGTCTGGTTAAAAAAAAAAACAAAAAAAAAACTTTAAAAATCCTAAACGGAAAAGCTTTCAAGACTTAAAAAAAGACATTATCACATGTTATTATACAGCTTAAAATTAAATGTCAATTTTGAAACTATTGCAATAGTTTAACATAAAAAAACCCACATTGATCCACTTCTCTCTCCCTGGTTGCAGCACTATTGTGCACACTGAGCCTAACAGTACCATTTTAGGCACCGTCTCTTTACGGCCCCCTCCCAAAATGTCTGCTCTGTTCTGACTGGCCAGCTCCCAAAAAGTCTGCTCTGTTCTGATTGGCCAGTTCCCACAGACTGTGAATGCTGGTCTCTTATGCTGAGTTCCAGTTACAGTGGGAAGTTGGAATTTCCCAGTCGGAATTTCTGACTTCCAACCTGAAACTGTTCCAGCCAAATATAAACCAAAAAGCATGGCTGAACACCAATAAATACCGTAAGATTAAATAAGCTTAGTAATAAATGCTAAAGTAAAGTTAGATTATGTTACAATGATATTAAATCACAGTGGGTATTAAACATTTGTGCAGAGAAGTAATATTCTGAAATTATTTACACTTGCGTATCAATGGCAAACANTATTAAACATTTGTGCAGAGAAGTAATATTCTGAAATTATTTACACTTGCGTATCAATGGCAAACAGTTGTTTTACACTGTAGATAGTTAACTTGGTGATATATTTTGACCTTTTTATTTCAGTGTCACACAGGAAAAAATACTTCATTCACCTTTTAGCTGATCATTTCCATTCACAAAGCTCACTTCCACGGCGCCGCCATGTTGAGTGACGTCATACTCGTGAAGTCGGGGTAGATCATTTTGGTCTGAGCTTCCCAGTTGATGCTCTGACTTCAAATGCCATTCCAACACATTTTTCCAAGTAGGATAAGTCAGAAAAATTCAAGTTCAGAGGTAACTGAACACAGCATCATTAGCTACAGCCTCTTCTTGGTGGGCGTGGCTAACTAGGTGTGTTTGAGGAGCTGTGGGTTTATTTTACCAGATGCATTTCTGAATGTTCAGCCTGAAGTTGATAATGTTCAGCACAAACTCTCTTCTACATACACAATAAAAATGAAGGAACATAAAAAAAGCAGAATGTCCCCTTTAAAGGATCATACTGGTGACTTTGCATGTTTTAGCCCAACCAATTTCAAAACATAACATTGTGTTTTAGTTTTCCGGTTATCCATTAATCCTCAAATCCACAATTCCACCAATCTTTCAAAATCAAATATTCAGGTATACACCACCTTAAAATTCAATGTTTGCCTGCTAGCATGTCCATCTGAATGTAGAACGACGGCTGTTACTTTCTTGGTAAAAGCCGTCTTATCCTGGGACTATATTCCCTGGCGGAGAAATACGTTTTCTTCCGTGCAGCTCCGTGATGGACAAGTTAAATAAAAATTACTGTGACAAACATTTAATAGACATAATCCTCGCTGTGATGGATTATGTATCTCAAGTGTGTTTCAAGTCTCTGCATGTTGAGTTTAATAGCGTACTGGAGTCTGGAAGGTAGGAAAAACAATTCTAATATTCAGTGCTCCAGCAGTAGGTTTTGGGAAATGGTTGGCAGTAACGTAACATGTATGTGAGTTGTATGTATTGGGCTCAACCATGCAAAATCACCAGAATGGTCCTTTAAAGGCTGATTTACAGGTTGCAGATTGTCGTCATGCAACTCAAAAGCAAAATCATCCAACATGCTACAGTACTCAACAAACATACGTGTGGGCTGTCAGCAAACTTGGAAAATCGAGCATCACGGAGAGATCCGGTTTAAAATCGGGCTTTAAACCCGTCGGATGTGTTTCCGGTTTAGGAACAGCAGCAGCTGCGGCTCCGTGTTTTGTCTGGCCGTGATTCAGCCTGACACCCTTTCTGTAGCCTTCACCCCCTGCTGGCAGGAAATGACACACACACACACAAACAACACACAAGGCTGACCTTGGCTGGTGTGTGTTGATGCCTGCAGGGTAAAGGGTGATGATTTGCTGCCTCTACAATATCAACACACACAGCACACACACACACACGAGATGAAAGGAAACAGTAATTCATGCATCCTTGGTTGTGTTTGTCGGCCTCGATTTTTTTGTTGATGCTGGCGCTTAAAAGTGTTTATGGACCCTGAGTATGTTTGTGTATTTTGTGCTGGTTAGTAAGTGTATGTGTGTGTGTTCATGCAGAGTGGCAGGGACGCTCTCCTCCTTAACGTGGGCTCTTTTATTAAGGGTTAGCTTCGTTGTGTCTCCTGTGTGTTGTTGGTTTTTCTGCTCTTTTACTTCCTCTGATTCACTGTCCAAAAGCTTCACGGTCGATTTTTTTTTTCCAGCAGAGTGGCTTTTAAATCAATTTCCTAAAGTTTTGGGACGTTCCTGAGCACAGCGCTGCGTCTCTGAACAGCTTTCAGCAGGTTTATTGAGAAAATGAATCTGTTGGTGTGAGAGAATCTTGGCGTGTTGTGTGTGTGTGTGTGTGTGTGCTGTGATTCAGCCTGGAGGAGTGTGTTACTCTGTGTCCTGTCCTCTCTGGTTGAACGTGTGTTTCTCTGTGTGTACTGTAAGAGCTGTGGTGTACGAGTGTATAGGCTTGCGCTGGTCCTGGTGTGTGTGTGTGTGTGTGTGTGTGTGTGTGGAGATCAGAACAAAGGCCGATGATCTGGCTCTCTGTTTGGCCCCAGCTGGTTGCCTCCTCAATCAGGCCCGTTAAACAATAGGACACACATACACACACACTTACACACACACACACTCTCTTGCACTTGATACAATCGCGTGTGTTCACAGCGGCCCACTCACAGCCCTGCTGGCTCACTCTGCCTGCCACCGTCAGGCTGAATGCGGTGGGTGGGGTGGACACAAAGATAGAGGGGTTACTTTCAAGAGCTGTGTTTGGTGTGGCCTGTGGTGTGTGTGTGTGAGCGTGCGTGAGTGCACACATGTTTGGTGTGGTTTAGGAAGATTCTGCATGTGAGGTCACATCTTTTGGTGTGGTTTGCTCAAGAGGGGTGTGTGTCTGTGTGTGTGTGTGTGGGCAAAGACCCTCTTCCCTCTTTCTCCACACACGTGCTGTTAGCTTCAGAGTATCAGTGTAGGAGTATCTGAACACACACACACACTCACACACACACACTCACACACAGCCTCAGCCTCTCTCAGGTCACGGTTGAGGCACCACAAACTTCTCTGTCAGTCTTACATTCATTGTGTATTCATTAAGTATTCATTGTGTATTGTGTGTGGTGTGTGTGTGTGTAGCAATATTTTTCTTTCCTGATGCTAATCTGTGGCTTTCAAGGTGTGTGTGTGTGGGGGGGAGGGTTGCATTGTCTTTGCCGTATGCTTGAGAGGATGATGAGATATCCAGTGAAAGAGCTGAATGCTTTGTGTGTTTCTTTGTGTGTGTGTGTTTCTGTCTTCATCCTCATTAAACCGTCCACTTCCTGTCACTCCCAGAGCGCCAAACAGCCTCCTGTCCTCTGTAGGCCTGATATAACAGACCTGCTAACCAAACAGCAAAACTGTCTGCTTTGTAAATGACAAACCCCTCACCACAGGAAGTTCCTCTCAAGTTCCTTTTATCTCCACCAGCATAAATTCAAATAAGGTGAATTTATCAGGAAGATCATTCAAATGCAGCTCCGCCTCACAGGAAAAGAGAACGGCGTTATCTGGCCCAGCGAGCAGCATGCAGACCTGAGCTTTGTTACTTCCTGGTTTGTTTGCTTTGTGTGATTAGGTAAGCTGACTGGCAGGTTAGAACAGAGGCCGTTTCTGCTGAGGATAAGACCTGTAATAAGCTGTAATAAGGCCTTAATAAGCTGTAATAAGACCTGTAGTAAGCTGCAATAAGGCCTTACTAAGCTGTAATAAGACCTGTAGTAAGCTGTAGCAAGACCTGTAATAAGACCTTAATAAGCTGTAATAAGACATTTAATAAGACCTGTAGTAAGCTGCAATACCTGTAATAAGCTGCAGTAAGACCTGTGGTAAGCTGTAATAATACCTGTAATAAGATCTGCAATAAGCTGTCATAAGACCTGTAATAAGCTGTAATAAGACCTGTAATAAGACCTGTAGTAAGCTGTAATAAGACCTATAATAAGCTGTAATAAGACCTGTAGTAAGCTTTAATAAAACCTATAATAAGCTGTAATAAGCTGTAATAAGACCTGTAGTAAGCTGCAATAAGACCTGTAATAAGACCTGTAGTAAGCTGCAATAAGACCTGTAGTAAGCTGCAATAAGGCCTGTAGTAAGCTGCAATAAGACCTGTAATAAGACCTATAGTAAGCTGCAATAAGACCTGTAGTAAGCTGCAATAAGACCTGTAATAAGACCTGTAGTAAGCTGTAATAAGACCTGTAGTAAGCTGCAATAAGGCCTGTAATAAGCTGCAATAAGACCTGTAATAAGCTGCAATAAGACCTGTAATAAGCTGCAATAAGACCTGTAAGCTGTAATAAGACCTTTCAGGCAGGAAATCCGTTAACCCGCTGCTGTCGCCTGTCTGCTAAGTGCTTTGGCCATTCAAACGTCCATCTCCTTCACAGCAAAGTCCCATAATGGCTTTTATCTCCAACAGCCAAAAAAAATCACTTTAGCTATGCTTTAAAGGGCCATGCTGCTGATTTAACATGTTTGATCCCAATATGTACAACCTGCATGTTATGTTGCTGATGACCAATTTCCCCAAAAAAAGAAAAAAAAAAAGTATTTTAGTTTTCCTGTTATTTTTTCAAATCTTCTAATCTCTCAAAATCAAATGTCCAGGTGATACACACCTTAAAATTCAGTTTCGCCTTCACATTTATGCATGATTGTATAAGGTACAGTCGTTGGTTTCTCTGTAAAAGCCGTTTTCTCCTGGAACTATATTTCCTGGTGGAGACATACATTGTCTTCCATGCAGCTACTTTGGAAAAAAAAACAACCTAACAGACATGTTTGCTGTGATGGATAATTTATCTCAAGTGTGTTTCGAGTCTCTACCAGTTGATTTTAATAGCGTGCCGGAATGAACTGAGGTCAATGGCGGTCTGGAAGGTAGGGAGAAAAAAAATTCAGAAAGTTAACGTTAAAGTCGTACATTTTGGGAAACGGTTGTCAGTAACATAACATGTATGTGGATTGTATATGTTGGGCTCAAACATGCACGATTGCCAGTTTGGTCCTTCAAAGCAGTCATCCTCAAAGTCCATATACTGTATATACATATATATGTGTGTTTATATATATATATATATAGTTTTAATATTTTAGTCTTTGGTCGTAGCCCTGACTGACAGAGTGCTTGGTGTTTCTCAAACATTGTGATTTATTTCTCCTCCAGCGTACAGCGTAGCGCTGCAGTAACAGACTCATTGACATGTCGGCGAGTCACTGATCCCACATTAACTTCCTTTCTGGTGGAGGCGTGCAGCAGACGGTTTATGTAAGTCGTCTCCCCGCTGCCACGGTAAATAAATGGGCTCTCCTCTGCTACTGTAATGATTATCTGTGCTGCTGTGCAGGAAGCATTAGAGGTCAGCGACATGACTTATAGCAGAAGAGGAGAGCAGAGCCAGCCCCTCTTCCTCCTCCTCCTTTATCCTCCTCAAGTCTAATGTGCTGCTCTCTGTTGCTGCTAACCCTTCACCTCATCCTCTGAGACCCCCGCAGCCCCCAGTGTTCATCATCTCAGTCTGGCAGCTGATCAGTGCCATGTGGTTCTCATCTTGGCCTGTTATTTTTTTTCTTTCTCAATCATCTATGTGTGTGTGTGCATGCATGTGTGCATCCCCACATATTTCTGCAGAAACTTGATCTGTCTGCAGAGGCCGGAGCTCCCATGTTGACGTTAGCGGGCACTCTGCAGGAGAGCAGCCATGTTTTTCTTTTCTTTTCTCTCAGACTTAAAATGAGAGCAGTAAGTAGCTACATAATGTCGTTTAGCATTTGGAGGAAGTGCTAGTTTAAAACACAGATTTCACTGAGATACATGAGGGAGAGACGGTATAAATAAACTCCCTACAGATATCAGACACATTAGATTTTGTTATTGATCAGCCATGATGTAGAGTTCATATTTTATGTTGAAGTTTGGGCTGAATGATGTGTGTGAGTTGTCCCAATATATAAAAGACACGTCACCAGGAAAACGTTTGGTTGTTGGCAGTTTTGCCTAGCGGCCACATTTGGAATTACAGCCTCACATGACGCCCTGAGACCAGAGGTCATCAAGGGTCCAGAATTTTGGACCTGACTCAAGACGGACTTGTAAATCCTACCCGAATCTGACCTGCTTAAATTAATTTTCAAATAAAGAGAGGTGACCCAAAAAGAGACTCGAGGACAGCCGGACCTGATCCAAAATGAAGTCGACCCGAGCAGACCCAATCAGGGAGAAAACCAACGCAGCAGCATGACGCGTCTCACCTCCAAAAACACCTTTTCTACCTGTACAGGTTATAATGCATCAGATGATCAGAACTGGGAGGCGGCACGGTGGCTCATGGTTAGCGCTGTTGCTCACAGCAAGAAGGTCCCGGGTTCGAGTCTGACCGGGTCCTTTCTGTGTAGAGTTTGCGTGTTCTCCCCGTGTCTGCGTGGGTTCCCTCCATGTGCTCCCGCTTCCTTTCACCTCCAAAGACCTGCAGGTCAGGTGAATTGGGAACTCTAAATTGGCCGTAGGTGTGAATGAGTTTGTCTGACTTTGAGTTTGTAGACTGGTGACCTGTCCAGGTGAACCCCGCCTCTCACCCAATCACCGCTGGGATAGGCCCCCGTTACCTTTAATGGGTCAAACGGGTACAGAAAATGGACCACTCAGATTCACTCGAGAGGATAAGACACATTGACACTCAGACCCAAGGCAATACAATGGGACTCAACCTGATTATACGTACTAAATATAACTCATGCCTGATCCGACTCGGGTACTGGTTTCAGTTTCAGGGCACACATGGACCCGTGAGACCCCAAAACACTTTCCAATACACATCCATCAGAAAAGAAAAGCTTTCATTCACACAAACAGACCACCATGCTGAGATTCATCATCGTTTAATAGATCGATAGCTGATGATCAGTGTGTGTGTGTGTGTGTGTGTGTGTGTGGTGTGTGGAGAGGGGGTCATGTTTGAAAGGGACTCAGAACATGTGTGTACCAGCTTGTTTGCTCACACACATCATTGTTTCTCTGCATGTTTTCCTCTGCACATATTTACACAGACAGAAGTCCATCTTTGCAGCAGCTACCCGTCAAACGCTGTCACCTCACATGCTACAATAGCACGCTTTGTAGTGTGTGTGTGTGTGTGTGTGTTCCTATAGATGACTCATGTTTGNGCTACAATAGCACGCTTTGTAGTGTGTGTGTGTGTGTGTGTGTTCCTATAGATGACTCATGTTTGTTCACCTCTGTTGTTTTTAAGCTCTGAAGTGCGTTTGATGTGTTTTTTAATGAGCTCCGCTGCTCTTCACACACGAACACACACATAGGGATGTGGGTGTGCAGAGTGGGAAACATTACTCGAAGTACTTAAAGGATCATACCAGTGATTTAGCATGTTAGAGCCCAATAAATATTACCCAGCATAACACGTTACATTGCTGTCAACCGTTTTCCAAAACATAAAACTACATTTTAGTTTTTGTGAGTTTTTTGCCAAATCTCAGAACCTTTCTAAATCAAATGTTCAGATGATACACACACACACACATTAAAATTCAGTGGTTTGTCTGCTAACATGTACACACAGTTGTGGAGCGAGGATCATTTTAATTTCTCTGTAAAAGCAGTTTTTCTCCTGGGATGAAGATTTTAAGTTGATTTTTTTTTTTTTTTTTTTTTTTTTTTTAAATGTATGCAGGTTGGATTTATTGGGCTCAAACACGCAAAACCACTGGTATGGTCCTTTAAGTACATTTTAACATACTTGAGTATTCCAAATTTGGAGTTTTTGTTTTTAGAGGGACATGACTGGTTATTTTGCAGATTCAGAATTTAATTCAACCTGGTTTCTTTCCCTCTGTCCACCTTCCTTCATTCACTATTCCTTACTTCCTCCTTTCCTTTCCTACATCCTTCCATTCTTTTCTTTTTTTCTGTCATTCTGTTTGTGACGTGAAGAGGAATGTTTTTTTTTTGTTTTTTTTTAAATCTATCATGAGATTAATGCTGTGACCTATAGCGGGGTCTGCGTGGACTATAACATGTGTGTGTGTGTGTGTGTGTGTCTGCAGCTCAAATCCTTAACTAATCCAAGCTGTCTGATGCTCATTTATTTTGTCTGATCCTGACCAGAGGGGGTGTGTGTGCGTGTGTGTGTGTGTTTTAAGTTGATAGCATTTATTTTCACACATGTTTTAGCTGATCCCTCCACTATCTGACTCCTTCTCAGGTATGGACCTGTCAGCCAATCAGGACGAAGAAGGCGACCAGGAGGTTTTCCAGGTGGAGATATGTCGTGAAAACAGGAAGTGCGCGTTCCGAACCGCTGCTGGAAAATACTGGACACTCACTGCCAACGGAGGCCTGCAGTGCACCGCCTCCACCAAGTAAGAATGTGATATCTCACACACACACAGTACAATCACACCTGCGCCTCTCTGTCTAATCACTAGCCACTCAATTGCAGTGATTTTGTGTGTGTGTGTGTGTCTGTGTGTGTGTATTTCAGAGAACCTGACACTGCCCCATCATGGCTCTTAGCCTTTAGTCCTTTCTGGTAATTTGAGCTGAGCCATGACTGAGGAGTTTTGTGTGTATTGCATGAGGTTGTGGCTGTGGGGGTTTGTGTGTGTGTGTNTGTGTGTGTGTGTGTGTGTGTGTGTGTGTGTGTGTGTGTGTGTGTGTGTGTGTGTGAGGTGAAGAGTGAGTGTGTAAGTGTACTCACAGCTCTGGCATGTCATGGGCGACTGAGTGCGTTTCTGAGAGTTTGGTGTGTTTCCTCTTTCGTGTCCAGTGAAATTGTAGTTGTGTCCATCCAGAGTGTTTGCTGTAACCTTTGACCTTTGACCCCTGTGATCCTGCATACTTCCCTATGAGGGCCCAGACAGATTTAGGAGTAGAAACTCCTGGAGATTCTCCTTGTTGGCCTTGTGTACAGCTTGATTTATTCATCCCAAAACTCCATGTATAAACGTGAGACTTGAAGACCCAGAGCGGAGGGACGTCTTCTCCATGGGTCAGATAAGAGAAGCAGGGGGTCATCGACACCAAGGGGGTCACAGAGCTCAGCGGCCTACAGGAAGTCACCACATTCCTCCAACACATTCCTAAGATGTGACTGGGTCTCATCTCTGCTCCTCTGTGGGGGAGAAGCTTCTCCTTCTCCTCTTCCTCCTCCATGAAGAAGGAGAACACAGAGGAGGAGAAGGTTCCAGATTTGTTTCACAGCTTTTCCAAATAACTTCTGAAAAGGTTTGGAGACGAGTTGATTAGAATTCGGGAACCAAGAGAAAGGATTTAACATGGTACTTAATACACTATTAGCACCCTCTGAGCTTAAAGGACCATACCACCCATTTTGCATGTTTGAGCCTAATATATTCAATTTTCATACATGTAACATTACTGACAATCATTTCCCAAAGCATACTACTGGAATAGTGAATTAAAATATTTTTCCTACCTTCCATTCCACCATTGGTTTCAGTTCATTCTGGTACACTATTAAAATCAACTTGTTGATACTTGAAACGTTCTTGTGATAGGTAATCCATCATCATGAACAAGACGTGTATTCAGGTTTTTTTAGAAGTTGCGCAATTTTAGTGTTTAAGTGCAATAAAAAGTGTGGAGTGAATGTATGCCTCCACCAGGGAATATAGTCCCAAAAGAAGACCTGCGTTTATTGAAAAATTTAAACAACCATGACTTCATAAGGCTGTGTAACTATTAGCAGAAAGAAACATGGATTTTGTATTTCTTGAATTTTTGATTTTGAAAGATTAAGAGTTTTTGCAAAATATCAGGAAAGCTGAAATACGGTTTTATCCTTTGGTAAATGATTGTCAGTAACATAACATGTATGAAAATTGAATATATTAGGCTCAAACATGCAAAATGGGTGGTATGGTCCTTTAAACGTATCAGTTATCCAACAATTACCGGCGAACGTGTTGTTTTCTAAGCAACACAAGTGTGTGTGTGTGTGTGAGTGTGCGTGTGTGTGTGTGCATGCGTGCAGTCGACAGGCTATCTAAATTTAATTAGTCCTGCTTACTTGTGTTGTCCTCTCTCTCTCTCTCTTTCTCTTTCTCTCTCTCTCTCGCTCGCTCGCTAGGTCAGCTAACTGCTACTTTGACATTGAGTGGCGTGGGAAGCGGCTGACTCTCCGGGCTGCTAATGGGAAATACGTCGCCGCCAAGAAAAACGGGCAGCTAGCAGCCACCATCGACTCTGCTGGTCAGTGCGATTTGTTGATGTGGCGCCATGACGACGTCGACGCCCTGCACACTACCTCATTATGCAACAATGACACAGATATTTCATAAATACACGAATATAACGCGAGCTCGATGGCTTCAGCACTTCTGTACCCTCCACACCAGAACCGTGTGGGTTTTAGCTTTGCTGGTCATTTTGCCAGATTAAATTAAATTCTTGGCGTTTGCCGTCGAGCCATTAGAAAATGTCGATTTGAAAAGTCATTAGAAAGTTTGTAAAGAAAGACCTTGCCTGCATTAACTGAAGTTATTACGAGCATGTGCTGTGAAAAACGTTGAATCAGAAATCCTTACATTCACTGGTTTGATCATGCTGGTCTAAACAAAAACTCACCGCAGCTGTCGTGTACGTTATTATAGCATGTAGAAGTTTTGTAAATATGATGCAGTGTGAAGACTTTGCACAGAGTGAAGCATAAAACAAGCTTTCATCACTGTAAGAAACCTGCTTCATGTCAGCTAGCAGGTTACTGTTTTCCATTCATCAGGTGAGAAAATGAGCTCCTCATGTAGAACAACCAATGAGAGAAGAGCTTCTTGTGATGTAAGCAGAAGCATCAAATCAACAGAGGATGTGCTCAGAGCTATTTCTCCAGTCACACAATACAAATTTAAAATCATTCCATCATCTTGGGTCATAGGCCAGTCATCCTCAACGTCTGGACTCTAATCCGGATCCGGACCGAACCACAACTGTCTCCAGACTCTGATTAAATTATACTTTTCTAATTATCAGTGACACATCGCTACGATGCAACGGGCAAAATCCTCCACTTTCTCCACAGCGGAGAAAACGAAACCTAATGCCGACTGCTCTGCTGTCTGTGTGTGAAGATGTCTACTCTGCTTTGGTCCAGTCACATTCACCGTCCGGTCATCTCCATGACAACGATGGGCTGACACGGCATTGGGCTCATTGAGAGTGACAGCACAGATTGACAGTTGATAGTGCAGGTAGTTTCATCAGCACGCCCCGTTCGACACCTTAAATTCCTGGTAAAAAAAGGATCCCAGTCAGATCTTAACAAACAGACATTTGTCTTACTGAAAATTTTCTTTGTGGACCTTTAACATTTGTATTTGATCGCCTGTCGGAGGCGATTACACAGTGAAGCGCGAGCAGGTTTCTAAACTAGTATATAAAGCTAAACTAGTCACTTAAATGTGGTCAGGGATTGTTTTCTTCTAATTCGTTTTCTGCTCCTCTGAGCTCCTTCTCTCCATCTTTAGCATCGTGTCTACGGCTTTATTTTATTGCAGTCGCTGCAGTTTCTCTGCACTTTTTTCTGTTTCTCATGTTTGTTTTTTTTATAATCTAACAGATTTAAATTAAAATGTACCAAAGTACAATTCTTGTAATTTAAATTACTTATGTAAAAGCAAAACTACTTTTTTAAATTACTCAAAAAAGTACAAATACAGAAAAAAACGACTTCGTTACAGTAACGAGAGTAAATGTAACTCGTTACTTTCCACTCCTGATAAGCTTTTGCTTGTCCATCCCCAGGTGAGTCAGAGGAGTTTATCATGAAGCTGATTAACCGTCCAATCATCGTGCTGCGTGGGGAGCACGGCTTCATCGGCTGCAGGAAGGTGACCGGGACACTGGACTCCAACCGCTCCTCCTACGACTACTTCACCCTGGAGTTTAGAGACGGAGCCTACAGCCTGCAAGGTTAGCCTGCCTCCTGTAGCCGAGGCTTACGAGGCGTCGCCGCCATTTAAAAGGATTTAATTTGACTGACTTTACATTACGTACGTCAAACCTTCCTCCTAATCCCATCCTCTTCATTTCCTCCAGACTCAACAGGTAAATACTGGATGGTGGGGAACGAGCAGTCGGTAGTGAGCAGCAGTGACACGCCCGTCGACTTCCTCTTCGAGTTCTGCGATTACAACAAGCTGGCTGTGCGCCACGTGGCTGATGGCAAGTATCTCCGTGGCGACCATGCCGGCGTGCTGAAGGCCAACGCTGACGACCTGGAGTCTGCAACACTCNTCTCCGTGGCGACCATGCCGGCGTGCTGAAGGCCAACGCTGACGACCTGGAGTCTGCAACACTCTGGGAGTACTAAGAGAAGAGAAAACCCACCACAACGACCGCCGCTGCTGCGATGAATAAACGCGGCGACTCGGCATTACGCATCCATACGTCTACCTATCAACAACCCCCATATTATCTCCCTCACGTATGAGTTATATGTTGATAAACTGCACAGAGAGAAGAGGAAGGATGGACGGAAAGGGAAGGAGACAAGAGAAAAGCTCCCCCCCTCCTTCTCTCTCCTGCCTCCCTTCCTTTCCTTCCTTCCTTCCTCCTATTTCCAGCTCTGCTCTGCAGTGCCGACCTTTATTTGTTGCCATAGTTACTGTGGGGCTGTGCACTTTTTCCTGCTCCAATCTGATTCGCTGCTTGACCTGTCACTCACTCTCCCGCCTCGCCTTATGATTGAGCCTCACTTGGCCGTCCGTCCGTCTNTTTTCCTGCTCCAATCTGATTCGCTGCTTAACCCATCACTCACTCTCCCGCCTCGCCTTATGATTGAGCCTCACTTGGCCGTCCGTCCGTCTCCCAGAGCAGAGCTACAATAAAGAGCCCCGCCCCCTTTCTGATTTAACTTCCTTTCATCTTTCTACATGTTTCTGTCTATGTGAGCAGCACATGGCGGCAGTATTTATGGCGTCTGACCCGGTCTGGTAGATTTGATTCAGATTGTTTACGGATAGAATCCAGCTCAGCCAGCTGAAACGGCTGGCAGATCCGGCTGCTCAGAAATGTTTGTGTTTTGGAAGAAGAGCTTCTATCCGTCCAGGCCGTGTGTGTTTGTTGTAGGGCAGGCCCTGCTGCCTCGTGTGACAATTACGTGATATTATAACTGGAGTGGATCTGATGATGGTGATGATGATGATAAAGATATCGAAGATTATGTAACTGAAGGGTGTAAGCTCAGTCTTCATCTCAAATGTAACTGTAAACCAGTTTCCTGTGTTGTTCTCTAGCTGTTCTCTCATTGGTCGGTGGGGAGTCTGATTTCCTGGGCCAAACAGGATGTAGGAAGTAAAAACCAGGAAGTAATAGTCCTAAGAAAAATGAATAAGTAAAAATGGCGTGGCCACGTGTTTACTGCACTCACGTATCTTACTGGAAAAACACTCGCTGATTTTCTTTTTCTATGTCAAAGGCACAGACATTATCATGAGTAGGCGTAGGTAGCCATAGCAACTGGAGGGAAATGATTTTTACCTTTGAAAGCTGCTTTTTCCCCCCACCAAACGTAAACCTCAGATGATATCTCAACCAAAACTGGATAAAAAAAACCCTCTTCTGTCATCTCATCCACACACCTGATAAAACTGGAAGCTGGTGCTAATGACTCTTAACACGCGTGCTGAAGCGTTAGCGACACGTCGTGCATCTCTCACAGCGTCTGATCGCGTCTGCACTACGGCATGTAAATCGAGTCGTCGAAGCCTGAAACACCGATCTGCTGTTTCTGCACTCAGAGCCTTAGACTTGACTCAGCCACCCATCCTGACTGAGCAAAGGGGTAAAGAAGCAGATTTTAGCGTGTTGCGATGCTTGTTTTTTGTTAAACTTGTCTGAGGTCTGAAGTCGCCTGTTTGACTGTCATGCTAATCTCAGTCGTGTAGCACATTGCACCCATGGGTCCCTCAGATGGGCATCTGCAGTTTAATTCTCTCCCCTTCAGTTTTCCTTATTAAACGGCAGGTTTCCACTCTTGATTGTTTTTTTTACAGTACAGCAGAGTATCTCTTCCTCCCATCCTCCTCCTCCTCCTCCTTCCATTGATGTGGGAATCATTACAGAAAACCAGTTTTTGTTCATAAATAATAGAGGATGGTAGCCAGCTTCTCACAAAGTCCATCCAGCGTTCTTTTTGAAGTTTTGACCATTCCAGCATGAAGGGTTGAGAATTTGAAAGGAAAAAAGAAAAGGAGAAACTGGCGTCTCCACGGTAACAGAAACCAAGTTCAGACAAATGGATGTGGAAGGGTGAACATGTGGTAATGACTGTGCCTTATTCTGAGTTTATGGGCAGCAGGAAAAAAAAAAAAAAAAAANTTTTTTTTTTTTTTTTTTTTTTGATATTGTGGATTAATCTCTCTTTTGTGCCATTGGTTAACCTGAAATCCAACGACCAATAAATCTGGGATTTGGAACGCTACATGTCTGTTTCATTTTTGTCATTTCTTTTTAAAATCATTATACAGCAGATTTTTTGGTTCATCATTGAAACTCTGTCAGCACGTTTACATGTACATTAAAGCTTCAGTTATACTCTGATTAAGGCAATAAATTTATTATTTTCAAACGTCATAATTAGAGTAAAATCAGACTAAACTTAGTCCATGACACACCTGGATTATGTGATTGTAAATGAAGAGTAACGCCATGCATTTCCTCTTCAATTACGCAACATGTCGTGTATATTCCATGAATCATGGAATCTGTTGATTTCATCCATGTATATGTCTTACATTTCTACCTTAAAGGACCATACCACCCATTTTGCATGTCTGAGCCTAATATATTCAGTTTTCATACATGTTACGTTACTGACAATCATTTCCCAAAGGATAAAACCGTATTTCAGCTTTCCTGATATTTTGCAAAATCTCTTAATCTTTCAAAATCAAATATTCAAGTGATACACCCACCTTAAAAATCCATGTTTCTCCTGCTAATAGTTACACAGCCTTATGAAGTCACGGTCCTTTAAATTTTTCCATAAACACAGGTCTTCTTTTGGGACTATATTCCCTGGTGGAGGCATACATTCACTCTGCACTTTTTATTGCACTTAAACGCTAAAATTACGGAACTTCTAAAAAATAACCTGAATACACGTCTTGTTGGTGATGATGGATTACCTATCCCAAGAATGTTTCAAGTATCAACAAGTTGATTTTATTAGCATAGCAGAATGAACTGAAACCAATGGAGGTCTGGAAGGTAGGAAAAACAGTTTTAATTCACCGTTCCAGTAGTATGCTTTGGGAAATGATTGTCAGTAACATTACGTATATGAAAATTAAATATATTAGGCTCAAATATGCAAAATATGGTCCTTTAATCTCAATACAGAAACAAAAATGAGAGTACTGTGTGCAGTACTTGAATACTTGAACACACAAATCCAAGATGTGGTTTATACCAGTGGCTCAGTTGGTAACTTCCAGATTTTACACACATTTCCTTAGATAAGATGGCATATTAAGAATCTTAGGCACGGTCGGATATTAACTAGATTTAAACAAAGCTTCCACTAGCATTCAAAAGTTTGGACTCACCCAGAAATTGACATGTTTTTGTTAGAAATCAATACTTTTATTCACCAAAGTGGCAAATAGCCAAGACATTAATGTTGCAAAAGGCTATTAGTGCTGGAATTGATATGAACTGATAATAATGGCTGCTAAAAAAAGCAGCTTAAGTGTCCTAATGCTAAACCCTTTCAGCTCCTCCTTAATTAATCATGTTTAAATGCTAGTTTTGGACATGATTCTGTAATTGTGCTAGCACACCTATTTCTCCACTCAGTTATTCAGTTCAGGTGATACATTCATGTTAAAAACACGCTAACACGTATGTCTGGATATAGAAGGGATGGTCATTTTTAATTCTCTGTAAAAGACATCTTCTCCTGGAACTATATTTCCTGGTGGAGGATTACATTTTCTTCCATTTAGCTATGTGTTGCACTGGTAATAAATAAAGTTAGTTTAACGAAAAAATGTAAGAAATGAGACGAGATTATTTTTATAGTGTACTGGAATGAACTGAAGGTAGGAAAAATAATTCCAATATTTACTGCTCCAGTAGTATTATATGTTTTGGAAAATAGCAATGTAATGAGTATGGAGAAACCAGTGTCTCCATGGTAACCAAAACCGAGGTTCAGACAAACAGATGTGGAAAGGTGAACATGTGGTAATGACTGTGCCTTATTCTGAGTTTATAAGGAAAATTAAAAAAAAAAATAAAGGTTGTATTGTAGTGTGTATATTGGGCTCAAACATGTAAAATCACCGGTATGATCCTTTAAACATTATGACGGATAGTTCTGGAAGTCGTAGCCTTCCTTCACTCTGCTCATTTCTCAGAGGATTCAGCACTACATAGTTGGTTACCAGCCAGCCAGCCAGAGTCTGACCACAGCAGTGTGTGTGTCATCCCACTTACACACACACACACATATACACACATGCACACACACGCACACATACACTAATATGGAAACACACACTTTTTCCTGTCTGCTGAATGGAGCCATTGTGCTGAAACATTTATTCTAGTGTAGGGAACACAAACACACACACACACACACACACACACACAGAGGGTGGTAATGTAATGATGGAGCTCCAGAGCAGGTCTCTAATCCATTTTCCCCCGTCAGGCCTGCAGATCCCACAGGAACACCCAACACGGCAAAACAAACACACACCTCCCCTCCATCTAATCTCCTCCTTTCTNCCCCCCCCCCCACACACACACACACGCACACACGCACACAAGCGCACATACGTAATCTATCTCTTCCCTCCCTCACTGCTTGCCAGTCTATAGTCTCTCCAACCTTCTCTCTCATTTTCTCTCTCTCTCTCTCTCTCTCTCTCTCTCTCTCTCTCTCTCCCTCCATCTGAGTGACTGAGTTTGCTGAAAAGATGAGTCACTGTAAATTTGACCCAGATCCCTGAACAGAAACGGCTGCAGGGGTTTGTGGATGAATCTCTCTCTCTCTCTCTCTCTCTCTCTCTCTCTCTCTCTCTCTCT
>VXCM01003023.1:0-72175 GCA_014773175.1 Lucifuga dentata | reverse complement strand
TCCCCTCTCCTCTCCTCTCCGTGGATTTGAAGGTGTTTTTAGTTATTTTTGGTTATATATGTCATTAAAGGACATGAAATCCCCCCTCCCCCCACCACGTTCCCACTTTTCCAAAATATTCCGTCCTTGACCAATATTTCCACGTCATGTTCACATTTCTTGCGATAATTCCAACTTGCTTGAAGTCTAATGAGCATTAGTATGTTTCACACTCATTATGACTGATGATAGACCAGAAATTGGACTTTGGAATATTTATTAAAACAGGATTCCTGAGAGGAAAATGTGCTTTCTTGTTCTCTTTTTTTTAATTTTTTTTACTTAAATATAAAGTATTTTTATTATTTGTTTTTTGTTGGGTTTTTTTACATTTCGTCATGTTGTCTTTTTATTAATCTGTAACTTAACACCCTCCTGAAAAGCTTGTTTTTGCTGCAGAGTAACTCAGGTGTGTTGAGGCTTCTGTTCAGGTGCAGCAGACCAGGTTCCGTCCAGAGACGCAACAAGCTTCCGGCCAGCAGAGCTCGCTAACACACTTCTGCTGTGACGTCACCGTGGGCTGAACACACCTGAGATGCTCTGCAGCAAGGTGAGAACTTCAACCAGCAGAAGTCAGCAAAAACACGGCTTTCTGGATGGTGTTGTTACTATTTAAAGGACCAAACTGGTGATTTTGCATGTTTGAGCCTAATATATTCAGTTTCCATACATGTTACGCTAATGACAATCATTTCCTAAAGATAAAACCATATTTCAGCTTTTCTGATATTTTGCAAAATCTCTTAATCTTTCAAAATCAAATATTCAAGTGATACACCCACCTTAAAAATCCATGTTTCATCTGCTAATAGTTACACAGCCTTATGAAGTCACGGTCCTTTAAATATTTTGATAAACGCAGGTCTTCTTTTGGGACTATATTCCCAGTGGAGGCATACATTCACTCCACACTTTTTATTGCACTTAAACATTAAAATTATGTAACTTCTAAAACAAACCTGAATACACGTCTTGTTGGTGATGATGGATTACCTATCCCAAGAACGTTTACAGTATCAACAAGTTGATTTTAATAGCAGAATGAACTGAAACCAATGGAGGTCTGGAAGGTAGGAAAAACATTTTTAATTCACTGTTCCAGTAGTATGCTTTGGGAAATGATTGTCAGTAACGTTACATGTATGAAAATTTAATATATTAGGCTCAAACATGCAAAATGGCCAGTAAGTTACAATTTAAAGGACCATACTGGTGATTTTGTATGTTCAAGCCCAATATATATGCAACCTGCATACACATTAGGTTACTGACAGCCAATTTCCAAAACATAAAAGCATACTTTAGTTTTCCTGTTATTTTTTCAAATCCCCTAATCTTTCAAAATCAACAGTTCAGGTGACACGCACACCTTAAAATTTAACGTTTCACCTTCTAACACTTATGATCGATTGTAGAAGGTATCGTCGTTTTCTGAAGCGCGTTTCAAATCTCTACAAGTTGATTTTTATAGTGTACTGGAATGAACTGGATTCAATGACAGTCTGGAAGGTAGGAAACACATTCTGAAATTGGCCATTGAAGTAGTATATTTTGGGAAATGGTTCTCAGTAACGTAATGTGTACTGTATGTGGATTGTATATATTAGGCTCAAACATGCACGATCGCCGGTATGGTCCTTTAAGGGCAGCACGGCGGTTTCCTCACAGCCAGAAGATCCTGGGTTCAAACTCCTGTAGTAATGACGGTCAAACGCAAAGATTTTTACCACAGATGTGTGGGATTAAAAAAAAGACAGTTTTTTTCACGTTGTGTTCAGCCTTGGCCCTCATAGTTTATAATTTATTTGATTCTTCTACTGACATGGTTGAATTATCTGTGGTTAATGTATGAGCCTGTGATTTCCTGTTGTTGCTTTATTTCAGCACGTTGACGTCATGTTGATATTCATTTCTGGACTGTTTCAGACTGAGTGACTGCTCACTGTGAAACACTACAAATACAGAGAAGGAGTGTAGTATAATTATATTCTGTAACGCGATTATTTTGCTGAGATAAGATGGCGCTCGCAGGTAAAAGTTTAGTGAATTTTGTTGACAAAGTGAAAAGCAGAAAGTGGGTCAGCGAGCTAAACGTGGCCTCTTTGCTGGTGCAGCTGTTTCACGAGGATTAATTAAAATCCAAAAAAAAACAAAAAACAAAAACACAATCTGTATTNAAAAAAAAAAAAAAAAAAAAAGTCTGTCCTCTCTTAATGCAAAACTCATATTATCCACGAGTCCAAATCCTTCTGGATTCAAACACGGGAGGTAAATTTAGGAAGATCGGATAAATTTCAGCACCGGAGACAAAATGATGCCATTTCTTTTATAAAAAGGCACAAAAATAAAGTCATGTTCATCGCTTAACCTTCATAATCCTTCAACAATGTCAGATTGTTGTGAGAGCAGACGCCAAAATTTTCAACCAGGATGTCCTGAAACTCTTATTAAATGTAAATATAATCTGCAATTTTGCTTGAGATTCTGGGTTTACAGTTTATTGTGCCAAACACTATATCCATCAGCAGCTGTTAATAAAGGAAACGTTTACATTTTGATCTGTCTGGTGTTTATTTCTGTTCATATATTTACATACATGGAGAAATGATTTTTTATCACATCTTGTGGTTTATATCTGAGCTTCTTTCAGACTGTAAAAACAAGTAATGATCTGATTTTTACCACAAAACGTCAAATGTCGCAGATTATCCAGACGTTATGATAAACGTTATCGATGTGAATTCAGATGTTGTGATTGGTCCACTGAGATTTGATTCAGACATGAAAGTAAACTTAATTATATTACAGATGCAGCTAAAGATCATCATCAGAGTTTTAGGCCTCAGAAAAGATATCATTTTGGGCCTGAAGATACTGATAATTTGATTGGTCACATTCTAACACCCTTACACACACACACACACACACACACACACACACACACACACACACACCTATGGAAAAGTATATCAGTTCAAGTTTATTTGCAGCCCAATATCACCAACAATGTCTGAAAGGGCTTTACATCAACACATCAACGTTCCCCAACCCAGCCCAAGCTCTCCAAGACAGGCATGGGCAACTGGCGGCCCGTGGGCTGGATACGGCCTGCACCCTTAATCTATTAGGCCCTCAACTTCTCAATTAATAAAAATGAAAATTATAAAAGTGTTTTCCTTTTATTACCACCACCCATCAGCANCTCAATTAATAAAAATGAAAATTATAAAAGTGTTTTCCTTTTATTACCACCACCCATCAGCAGAGGGTGCTTGGTCATTATTGATGCTGTGAGACAATTCAAAGAGGGATTCCCTCTCCTTGAATGACCGGGTGACAGAGGAGCCACAGGTGGAAAAACAGGCAAATTTACAAAGAAATAGAAAACAATGAAACATCACAGGATGATATAAACAACAAACAAGTGATCAAGGAAGAGGATCCAGAGAGATGTAGTCAATATGAATCATAGTCATGGTGCTTAAAGGCAGGAGTCACATGACATGCGTGTCCACTTGTCCAATGTCCACAAATGGGAGGATGGTCACTTTTCAGGGGGGGGGAATCCTAGGATTGTGTGGCAGCCTGTGATCAGTGAGGACCTGCACATCCGATAACCCTCTGAGGGAAGGGGCCAGCACATCTGAGGGGAGGAGCTAGCACATCTGAGGAAGGGGAGGGGCCAGCACATCTGAGGGGAGGAGCTAGCAACATCTGAGGGGAGTAGCCAGCACATCTGAGGGGAGGAGCTAGCAACATCTGAGGGGAGTAGCCAGCACATCTGAGGGGAGGAGCTAGCAACATCTGAGGGGAGTAGCCAGCACATCTGAGGGGAGGAGCTAGCAACATCTGAGGGGAGTAGCCAGCACATCTGAGGGGAGGAGCTAGCAACATCTGAGGGGAGTAGCCAGCACATCTGAGGGGAGGAGCTAGCAACATCTGAGGGGAGTAGCCAGCACATCTGAGGGGAGGAGCTAGCAACATCTGAGGGGAGTAGCCAGCACATCTGAGGGGAGGAGCTAGCAACATCTGAGGGGAGTAGCCAGCACATCTGAGGGGAGGAGCTAGCAACATCTGAGGGGAGGGGCTTCTGACAGCTGAGCTTCATATAGCTAAAATGCTCATGTTTAGGTGATCATGGAGGTTGGTGTGGACTGATGGTGTTTTCTATTGTTTTAACTCATTTGGAAGTAAACGGCCCTCCCCAACCACACACCCACACACCACACACACACACACACACACACACACACACACACACCTGTTTGGTTTGAACAAGTGATAAAATTGACCAAGTTTCCTTTCAGCATTCTGTCAGTCATTTCTGTTGTGCAGATAAACTTTGTCCACTTCTATCACAGTTGCTTTTTATGTCTATTTTGCTCCATTAGTCTCTGTACATGGTAATAATAGTAATTTGTAATAATTTGCCACAGGGTCTATGCATCTCATAAACTGTGGATATTTTTAAGAAGAATCTTAAAACACATTTTTAAAGCTTTTATGTCAAATGCTGACATTTAATGTTTTTATTGTTATTGTATTTTATCTTTTCGATTTTAACTTTTTATTTTCATATATTTCTTTTATTCTTATATAAAGCACCTTGAGTTGCACACCATGTATGAAATGTGCTATGCAATAAAGATTATTATTTTTATTATTATTATTATTATTATGATATGTTTTCAGAACTAAAGCAAAAAAAGAAATACATGTAAATATAAGATGAATCACAATCCCTTTGCCAGAAAAATGAACAATTAACAGTGTTTCTTTTCATCCCTGTCAAAGTGTTTTTGTAAAGAATCTATTTGGTTCTAATCTTTAATTGTTGTGTTTCTGTCTGAATGAATAATCTTGCTAACGTGACAATGCTAATTTTTGTAACGGCTTCCATGCAAAACATATTCTTTCTACCTTAGCTGCACTCCACATTTACTCCCTGTCATGCATGTCACCTCTGTGATGCTGCAGCTGCACTATGCTGGTGGTGCCGCACAGTTTGAGAACCACTGGGTTAGGGTAAGAATGTAGGACCCTTAAAATGCATCAAGGCCAATTTATTTACATAGCACCATTCAAACACAAAGGCATTTCAAAGTGCTTTACATGAGACAAAATGCATTAAAAAACAACATTTAAAAGACAATAAGAACAAAATAAAGCAGCATTTAAAAATTATGACGAAGAAAAATTAGTGAAATTACAGTAATTATTGAAATTACCGCAAGTCAGAGCGCAATATAAAAAAAATCTGCATTAACTACTTCCATCCAGCAGAGGGAGCTGCTGCACAGAGAACAGCAGCAACAACTTAACTGAACAGTGTGAGCAGAAAGACCTCAGGTTAAAGGGCCATACCGATGATTATGCATGTATGAGCCCAATAGATGCTACTCCCATACACATTAGGTTACTGCCATTTTCCTAAACATAAAACAGTATTTTAGTTTAGGTATTATATTTCCTAATCCTCTAATCTTTCAAAATGCTATTTTCAGGTGATGTACTCACCTTAAAATGCAATGTTTTGCCTGCTTGTGAAGGCAAGATCATTTTATTTTCTCCTGGGACTATATTTCCTGGTGGAGACACACATTTTCTGGACGAGTTAAATTAAATAACTTTGACAAAAAATATAACATACATTTTGCTGTGATGGATGATTTATCTCAAGCACAGTTCCAGTCACTGCAAGTTCATTTTTATTTTGTACTGGAATGAATTGAAACCAATGGCAGTCTAGAAGGTAGGACAAACAATTTTAATATTTACTGCTACAGTAGTATGTTCTGGAAAATACTTCTTCACAATAATGTAACATGTATGTGGGTTTATATATTGGGCTGAAACATGTTAATTCAGAGCATGTCTGTGTCAGAGAGCCAAGGAGACTGAAAGTAAGAAGGGTTTTCTCAGAGGAAATCTCTTTTTTGACCCTTGACCCCTTCTGCTGCAGGATGATATCTATGTTCAGTAAGTGCTGCACATGTTCATGAGAAGAGAATAACGATTCTACTGACGACATCTTCTCCTTTTCACCCATTTCAAGGAGTTTTCAGTGCCCTCTCTATGCTGTGTGACTTTGTGTCCCTGCAGCTGTACCTGTGAATATCTGTGTGTGTGTGTGTGTGTGTGTGCTAATTTTGGATGTGGCTGCAGGGAGAGAAGGTCTCTGGTGTGTGACAGAGTAACTGATCATTAGTCATTTTGCTCCACATAGGGAGGAAGAAGAGGGGAGGAGGAGGAGGAGGAGAGGAATGAGGAGAAAGAAAAAGTGGAGAGAGAGTAGAAGGGTAAAAAAATTATCTTTGTGTTACCCAGTTTGAATGTTTCTGTTAAAGGAACATAACACCAATCGTGCAATATTTGAGCCAATATATGCAACTCGCATACACATTATGCTGACAACCATTACTGCTTTAGTGGTACATTTCATATTGTTTTTCCTACCTTCCAGACTGCCACTGGCTTCAGTTCATTCCAATACGCTATTAAAATCAACTTGTAGAGACTTGAAATGTGCTTGAAATACACAATCTAACATGGCGGAGAAGATGTTTCATAGTTTTTTTTTTTGTTTTTTTTTGATGAAGTAACTTTATTTAACAGATCCAACATGGAGCTGCACAGAAGATGATGGATGTCTCCGCCAGGAAATACAGTCCCAGTAGAGGACAACTTGAGAAATTAAAATGACCTTATCTTCTATAATCATGCAAAAGTGTTAAAAGGCAAATTTTAAGGAGGGTACATCACCAGAACATTTGATTTGGAAAGATTATGAGATTTGAAAAGATAAGAGGAAAACTAAAATATAGTTTTATGTACTGGAAACTCGGTCAGTAACATAACATACAGTATATGTGTGTTCTCTATATTTTGGCTCAAACATGCATGATCGTTGTAAGGTCTTATGAGGTCCCTTTAAAGGTGCTGCTTTTTAAATATCGACATTTTTCACCATTGTATCATGTTCAGATTGATTGTGATGTCTTGTATGATCACAGTTAACCAGCAGGATAGCAGCTCAGATGAATCCCACAGTGATTTATACGTAGTTCTGTCGTTTCACAAAATGATTTCTATCAGCTTTTCCATCACTTTCACTGACTCAAGGAGCTTGAAAGAACAGTGCCGCTTCCTGTTAGCTGCTATAAAGCGGTGTCAATTTATGCCGTAAACATGTTTGTCAAATTTCTAAATAAACCAAAATGTCACCAACAAACCACCTGATCTAATGAAAATCACAGGAAAACTTTGTGTGTGTGTGTGTGTGTGTAGTACTGAAACTGATATTTTACAGTATAACCATAGAAAGTTACTGACATGCAAACAGAACACAAGTACACATTATGCACACGGGACGAGGTGGGCTATTTTCAACAGACAGTAACGTCTATATTTACATTTATTCATTTGTACAGATGTAGGAACTGTGGGAGGAAAAACCACAAAAAAAAAAAAAAAAAAAAAAAAAAAAAAAAGGTCTTCAGTCTTACTGGGTCCAGAGCTTTTAGTAGGCCACGAGTCTCTGTGTCAACATGTCTGATACCCAAGTGGATCTGAGTGGACCAGCTTTAAAGGACCATACCGATGTTCATATAATAATAATAATAATAATAATTATTATTATTATTATTATTATTATTATTGTTATTCTATATGTATATATCCATCCATTTTCTAAACCCGTTTGTCCTGTTGAGGGTCACGGGGGGCTGGAGCCTATCCCAGCAGTCATAGGGTGAGAGGCGGGGTACACCCTGGACAGATCACCAGTCTATCGCAGGGCTGACAGAGACAAACACATTCACACTCTCATTCACACCTACGGGCAATTTAGGATCCCAATTCACCTGACATGCATGTCTTTGGAGGAAGCCGGAGCACCCGGAGGGAACCCACGCAGACACGGGGAGAACATGCAAACTCCACACAGAAATAGCATATATTGTAATATATACATATGTATTGAAACACATTTGAGATACACAATCCATCACAGCAAAAAAGAAGTCTATTAGGTTTTGTCTATTAGCTATTAGGTTAGAGCCCAATACATACATGCTATTACTGACAGCCATTTCCCAAAATAAATGACTTTAGTGGTAAATTTCATATTGTTTTTCCTACCTTCCAGGCTGCCATTGGTTTCAGGTCATTCCACTACACAATTAAAATCAACGTATAGGGATTTGAAACATACTTGAGACATGTAATCATCACAACAAACAACACATCTACTAGATTTTTTTGTTGAAGTAACTTTACTTAATATGGTAAATGCAACATGGAGCTGCATGGACAACGATGTATGTCTCCGCCAGGAAATATAGTCCCAGGAGAAGATGGCTTTTACTGAGAAATTAAAATGACTGTGCCTTCTATAATCGTACAAAAGTGTGAGCAGGCAAAACGCTGAAATTTAAGGTGCGTGTATCACCTGAACAATTGATTTTGAAAATGAGAGGGTTTGGAGAGAGAGAGAGAGAGAGAGAGAGAGAGAGAGGAGGACAGACTGAGGCGTCTTGATAAGGGACACAATGCAAAGAAATGTCTCATGTCTCATCAGCAGGACGGACAGAGGACAATAGAAACAGTCCATTCATCTGTAACAAGATAGAAAAATGAAATATGGCCATTCACCTCCTCCAACAGGTGGCAGCCTTGAGTTAGACTTTCTTCATCTGCCCTTTTCCCCCTGGCTCCCTCTCTTTCTCTCTGTCTCTCTCTCTCTCTCTCTCCTACATTAGCACAGAAGCTGGTTCAGTCATCAGGTATTAAACAAGCATCGCCTCGTCTTAACAGCTATGGTTCATTCACACTGTCACTACCGTCTTAATACACAGCAGCTCTGTGTGTGTGTGTGTGTGTGTGTGTGTGTGAGAGAGAGAGAGAGGTAAACATGCCTGAAAT
The DNA here is from genome assembly GCA_014773175.1 of Lucifuga dentata. NCBI lineage: Eukaryota > Metazoa > Chordata > Actinopteri > Ophidiiformes > Bythitidae > Lucifuga > Lucifuga dentata. The sequence continues at coordinate 63,214 of VXCM01003023.1, read as the reverse complement.
ACAAAGACTGACATTTCATTCATTACATTGTCAGCATGAATAATAAATAGCTAATTGATATGCAGTGCATCACACACACACACACCCACACACACACACACCCACACACACTTCCATGTGGGATCACGCTGGACTAATATTTGTTAAACTCAGTTGTCATTTCACATTCAGATTTATGCAGGATGGAGCGAGCGAGCGAGAGAGAGAGAGAGAGAGAGAGAGACTATTTGCACTGAACTGATCTTTGTATATACTGTACATACAGAATGCCTTTAATTGCATTTGTTAAAAAAAAAGTTGCAATGTTTACAGTCCTAACTTATTTGTACTCATATATATATTTAATATATATATTTGATATAACAAGTTTGCACTGTTACAATCTGTTTATACATTTCTTCATTCAGTTATTGTATGCACATTTATCTTTTTGTTGTTGTTTTTATTTCACATTTGCTTTGGCATTATAAACGTATGTTTCCCATGTCGATAAAAACCCACTGAACTGAAAAAAAACTGACAGAGAGAGAGAGAGAGAGAGAGAGAGAGAGAGAGAGAGAGAGAGAGAGACAGACAGACAGAGACAGAGAGTTTCCCTCTGTGTTACTTCACAGTAATTCCACTGATCTGCTCCTCTGTCCACTTGTGTGTTTTAGTCCATCTCATCTGGATCCTTGTCTAGATCCAAACCAAACTGCATTGATAAATATATTGATATTAATGTCATTTTTTTAGATTGATGTGTTATTTTTCAAGAAATTGACAAAAAAAAAAAAAAAAAAAAAAANCCCCCCCCCCCCTCCACAAGTTTAAAAAAACAGTTTATAACTTTTTGAATGATCCCGCTTTTAAAAACAAACAAACAAACAAACAAACAAACAAATGCAGGCGAGAAATAACCTCCTTACATCAGGACTGACCTTTCACTCCCATGATGCCTTTAGATGCTGAGTAGAAGTTATGCTGCATTTGTTGTCCCTCAGAACTACGACCAGCGTGTGTTCCTACACATAAACATTCATTCATAAATACACAAACTGCTGTTTACGGTTTTATCAGTCACATTAAAATGATGTCACTGCTGAAATGGAGGATGAGGAACTATTTCTAGTCCGAGAAGAGGAGCGATTTCCTACTTTTCCCAGTCAGAGGGTGAGAATTCTTAATTCCGAGTGCAAGCGAATGCAGCATAAGTCAGCTTTCCTCACTCCTTTCTGTCTAGATTTGAACAGGAAAGCTAGTTGAAGGGAATATAAACCTGAGTGTTGATTTTATTTTACACATTTGTTGCTGTATTTATTTATTTATTTTATTTTATTTTTTGCTCTCGCTGTATTTATTTTTAACGCTGCACCTGGAGAGACGATCAGCCGCCAAACGTCTGTTATCCTGCTAGAAAACAACCAAGAGGAGATACATCACAGACTGTTTAAAGGTTATTCTCCCAGCTTCATGAAAGAAAGAAAGAAAGAAAGAAAGAAAGAAAGATCTTTCCATTTCTCGACAAATCAGAGTTGAAGGACAAACACACATCTATAACAGTGTGTGAGCAGAATAGAAGCCTTTCAAACTGTTAGTGTCACTGTGTGTGTTTGAACGCCCCCTCACACACTCAGATACCTGTCTCCTGGGAAACCGTCTGCATCTGTGTGTGCCAGTGTGTGTTTATGTAAGAGTAGAGACAAAAAAATGTCTTTAATAACTCCTAACACACACACACACACACACACACACATACAGATGCCTGAAATACTTAAACAGTAAAAAAGAAGAAGAAATTCTACAGTAATGAGTTCACACAAAGGTACAGGGCACACACATACACACACACATGCACACATACCAAATTCCCTCCATCTCACACACACACATGAACTGGCATCTCATCTCATTCTGCTCCCTGTGTTCCAAAAAGCCTCAGCCAATGGAACGTCTCCATTCTTGTGAGGTCAGCCAATCAGAGTCCTGCGTGCAGACACACCCACAGGAGGGTGTGTAGGGAGAATGTCTGTGTATGCCAGCGTATGTTAGGCTGTGTGTGTGTGTGGATATCTTTCAGTGTGTGTGGGTGTACTGCATTGTGCGTATGTGTGTGAGCAGTATGTCAGCTTGTGTGTGTGTGTGTGTGTGTAGAGGAAGCAGCCAGCAGGTTCTGATGTTATGCTGATGTTNAGCTTGTGTGTGTGTGTGTGTGTGTAGAGGAAGCAGCCAGCAGGTTCTGATGTTATGCTGATGTTGGTCCTTTGAGGGAAGCAGAGAGGAGGCCTAACCCCTGACTGCTGCTCTCACCGTGAAACAGGAACACACACACTTATTCACGTCAGCAAAGATTTAATTACACATGGACACAGGAATTCACACACGCACACACACACACACACACACGCTCACACACACCCTTGCCAGCTCTTTGAGGACAGAGTCATGAACGGTCAGCGGTGGAAAATGTGTCTCCTGCGGTCAGCTGAGCAGAGGAAGCTGAACTTTCCTCCATTTTATCACAGCAGCTTCATTACTGAGCTGCCAAAATGGAGCCTGATGGAGTCCACTGTTGATTAAAGGGCCAGTTCACCAAAAGTGGAACCAGACAAACCTGAGAGCAGCTAATTCGTGTGAGTGGGCCTTTTCCTTAAAACAGCCGCTGAGGTGTTGATGGATGTGAGGTGAAAGTGGGCGACCCACGGCGAAAGATAAAACCGTTACCTAAGACTTTAAAACACCCCTCCACTGATTAGCAGGATCCAAACGATGCAGATTAGGCCAGAATACATTTTTAAAAGAAATTAAACAGAGATGTGGCGACAATGTATTTTTTGTTCATTTCATCACTCTTTCTAAAAAACAAAAAAGTTTATCATGATACTGAGGATTTTTTTCCTTCATATGTAAGCATAAGTATCGCTGAGCAGTCAAATTTATTTTTTGACATTGTTTATTAAATTAGAATTTTCATTTTCCTTGGTTAAAATGAAAAGGTTGTTTATTCAGTGTATAATGTGTATAAAATGTGGTATAGTAGTAAATATTCATTAATTTTTAAATATGGAAAATCTGTCATCCAGCAATAAATAGCAGAATAGAAGCTAAACCAGAAGTGGAGTGGATTTATAAATTATGCTCAGGAAATCATTTCTGTGATTTAGATTTTTAAGAAGAACAATGAAAGAAACACACAAAGTAAGCTAATGGAACAGACATAAACCCAGAAATATAGTGGGACCTCACCTCTCTACAGTATGGCAACTGAAACATAATTGATATTATATAATATTAATATTTTTGTGAGCTAACCGCCTCTTTTATTTTTTCCTTCCACTAAGAGTTCCAACGAAAAAACAAGTCAGTGAATAAAGTCACTAACTCACTACTACTTTTGACAGTGTTCTAGTGTGTTTGGCAGTTCCAGCAGCGTATTTTTGTGCATTAATAATGGTTCATTCTTTTAGGAGAGTTCTTACCTCCAACAGCAGCAAAACACTCCATGCCTTGTAGCTTTGACCTATTTTTAGTACTTTTCAGCAGAGAAAAAAAAAAAAAAAAAGCAAAAANTTTTTTTTTTTTTTTTTGTTTTAACCTTCCGCTTTTTTTTCTTCCACGTCCCCTTAGGGACGTCATTTTTAATTTTTTTTTACCCCACATTTTTTTTTTCACACATGACCCCTAAGGGGCTCCGTAGAATCGCAAGGTAACTCACATCAGATGAGAAATGAGCTTGAAGTCCATCATCTTTGCAGCCATTTTGACAGCAGAAAGGGGGACAGAGCATCCACCAACACCTGGAGAAACTTCTTGCTTTGTTCTGTCATGGCTCCTCTTCGGTTCGCGTAAAGGAACTGAGGAGAACAAGAGGACACAGCTGCTGTCTGTGAACGTGGTGAGTGGATTTGCTCGTTCTTCCGGGTCCGTTGCTGTGTACCTGTCTGCGCTGTTTCAGGTGAGCAGCGACAGGACGCGTCGCGCTGCGCAAAGCCCCGTCCTGCGTTTTTACGCACGGTGAGGTACCGGAGGGGCGTGGAATGGGCTGGGAAGAGGACTTACAGTGGATCTGTCTTCCAGAAAGTCTCCTGTCATGGAAACAAAAAGAACATCATCCACATTTCCCTGAACCTGCCGCACCCTCATGATTTTTTTAGGTAATCAAATATCCAAGCAGGGTGACGAAAGGCTCCGTGATCACGTGGTTCGATGGCGTAAAAACACAAGACGGTGTTTGAGAGCAGGTTAACTGTGAATGAAACTCATGTTAACAGCAAGATTTAAGGATTTACTTCCATTTAAAGCTACTCGCGTAATGATTTTGGATAAAGCCTCCAAATGGTTTCTGATGTGTTGGTTCCATGTTCTGATGTTCCCCAAAGTCACAATACACAAAATCACCAAAAGCTGTTATCAGTGCTGTTGTGTTACATTTGTGTAAAATTGAATGAATTTCATTGATTGGATTGATTTCTAACTAAAGTTAAAATAAGTCAGATGCAGACTGCAAGCTTATATGATCTTATTAAAAGTAGGCTATTTCAATCCACAGAGTTATGTGAGCAATATTCATAGTTACCTTAAGACTTCTGTACCATTTTTCAGATCCCTAACTTTTGTTTTGTTTTTGGCTCTGACCCAATTACACACCTTTTTTTTTTAATTAATTTTTATTTATTTTANTTTTTTTTTTTTTTTTTGTGGCTCCCACCCAATTTGAAATGCTTCAGATGGTTCCAAATTAGCAAACCTGAATGGAACCATTTGGCGTTGGTGGAAATGCCCTAAATGATGCTGTCATCTGTTATTTTGAAAACAATGGAGTTAAAAATTAAATCTAAACTAAAATGTCAAATCTGTTTTGTGTTTATTTAGGTTGCAGAGTTCATTATATGTGTATTGGACCACTAGTAGAGTGGATAAACTCTCATTTTTATAACTATTGTGCATTTTTTGAGAAAAGCATGAAATTTACAACATAGTTAGTGCATACCATAAAGTTTTTTTCAGATGTGGAGGGAAGTCAGATTTGACCTCTGAGGACCGTGAGAGGTCAAATCCAAGATGGCNTTTTTCAGATGTGGAGGGAAGTCAGATTTGACCTCTGAGGACCGTGAGAGGTCAAATCCAAGATGGCTGCCAGTCCACCGGGTCTAATAGTCCAGGTGATATGCGAAAATACTGTTCACTTTTTCACAAAAGCATGAAAATTGGTACACTTGTACAATTTGGAACATTTTCTGAACATTTTCAGATATGGAGCCATCGCAAAATCACCTCATGGCAGCCGTGACGACCATTTAACTTTCCGCCATAACTGAATTTTGTATTTTGCATCATATCTCCTGAACCAAACATGATAACACAGAATAGGTGATNAACTGAATTTTGTATTTTGCATCATATCTCCTGAACCAAACATGATAACACAGAATAGGTGATGTCTGCCCCTGTGTTTTGATGGTCAAGGATTACAATGATACCACATACAACATCATAAACTGTTCAGGTGAACAGTTACTGGTGAATTCAGTGACATGAGAAGGATTACAATGAAATTGCAGTATCTGAGAAGATGCAGAATGAAATTTCAAGAATATTTCATGTAATCTTTAATTTACAGTCACACTCTGGGGCCAGAATTAACCATTACATTAGTGTCCACTGGGAAGAAGTTATTTCAGATGATACTTCTCAGTAATGTCTTTCCTGTTGATGAACTGTCACTGTACTGTCACCTAACTAACAGCTGCACTCTGCCTGAGAGGTACCGTATATACTACTATAAGACGATCTCAACTATAAACCGACCCCAATTTTGACCTGCAAATTTAGTTTTTTACAGAAACCTGCATATAAGCCGACGCCCCAAAGTTGCTCCATCAATTTATTTGTTTAGCAAATTAGCCTACCTTTTTTTCTGGGTATTGTCATAGAATTCCTGTGATTTTCTGAAAGTAATCCATGTACCAGTAAACAGCTGATGCGATGGCTCCATATCTGAAAATATTCAGGGTCCCAAAGTGTACAAATGTGTGTGTGTATACACACACACACACAATGAGTTCTTCACCTTGTCTGCATTCACCTGCACTGCATCAAGTCAACACCTGACTGGAGGCGGTGCACCCACTCCACAGTCAGAGCCTTAACATGGCGAGTGGGTTTGTGTGTATCTAAAACGCAGAAAGGTTTGCTGAGGGACATGTCAGAGATGTTTCAGCTGAGATGCCAGACTAATACTGACTCAACCAACCTCAACGGCCCAGCAGCCAGGAAAGGTCACCACCATTAGATTCCCAGATACTATAGCGACAGAGAGGGAACTGCCAGACGGCCTGGAAAAACGTCTACACTGGAGTCTGTGGTAGTCTGATGCAGTTTCATCACCTGATCCTGCATGTCTCATGCCATACAAACACACGTATATACATACCTACATATACGTATATATATCTATATATACGTATATGTAGGTATATACATACTTATGTATATACACGATACATATATATATATCTATGTATATACGTGTATACGTACGTATATATACATAGATAATATGTATATATACACATACGTAGACATATGTACTGTGTGTGTATATATATATATATATATATATATATATACACACACACACACACACACTATATATATTGCATAAAACATACACAAATACACATATATTGCGTAAAATTAGCTTAATAGCTAACAAAGTTGTGTTGATACATTTTGTCTATTTTATCACGTATCACACCATGTGAACCTCTAATTATAAAATGAAATAAAATCCCTCAACACATATTGTAAAAAAACAAAAAACATGAAATGTTTGTAGATTGCTGTTGAAGGACCATACCACTCATTTTGCAAGTTTGAGGCTAATATATTCAATTTTCATAAACCTAACATTATTAACAATCATTTCCCAAAGCATACTACTGGAACAGTGAATTAAAAATGTTTTTCCTACCTTCCAGGCCACTATTGGTTTCAGTTTATTCTGGTACACTGTTAAAATCAACTTGATACTTGAAACATTCTTGGGATAGGTAATCCATCACCAACAAGACGTGTATTCAGGTTTTTTTTTTTTATTAGTTACATAATTTTAGCATTTAAGCTCAATAAAAAGCACAGAGTGAATGTATGCCTCCACCGGGGAATATAGTCCCAAAAGAAGACCTGTGTTTATGGAAAAATTTTAACAACTATGACTTCATAAGGCTGTGTAGCAGGAGAAACATGGATTTTTAAGGTGGGTGTAATTTGATTTTGAAAGATTTAAGAGATTTTGAAAAATATCAGGAAAGCTGAAATATGGTTTTATCCTTTGGGACATGATTGTCAGTAACGTAACATGTATGAAAATTGAATAAATTAGGCTCAAACATGCAAAATGATTAGTATGGTCCTTTAACCACAGACTTTCAATCAAAAACTAAATATGAAAAATTAATTAGAAATCTGACTTTCCTGTTCTGAGTAGAAATATCTGCATTCTACGACACTGGAAAACAAATTCCTGGCACATAAATTTAAGCCTGAAAAATGATGAGAAGGAAGAAGCAAACACAAAGTTATCAAAAACACAAGTCAGACACCAGAAACACCAGAAATACAGTTCCATCTGTTTATTGATTAACTATAAAATATTGAGATACTAAAACAATTTTTAAAGAAACACTGATAAACGTGGTTGCTGTCTGTAAAAAAAAAAATTATAAGAAAAAGTTTCTTACACGTACAGTATAGGGCGACAGAATATATCTGGTTTCAGAATAATCTCTAAAATGTATTCTTTTTGCATTTTTACAAGATTAGATGTGTGTACAAAGTATATTCTGATAGTTTTATGTCCCCCGACAGTGAAGGATCATTTACAAAACTTAGATGATTTACTATTTATTTTCAAAATAATCTTATTTTATTCTGTAACAGGACGATAACGATACTGAAGGAACAGCAGACGAAGAACCAGCCTCCAGTCCACCCCTCTCTCTCTCTCTCTCTCTCTCTCTCTCTCTCTCCCATTCCTCTCTCTCTCTCTCTCTCTAGCAGCTAGCTCCCAGTGCCTGTCAGCAGTATTGCTTGGGAGGCGTGGACGATTGTTCAGAGAATGAAGCAAGAAAAAAAAAAAAATAATGACGGAAACACGCAAAAAAAAAAAACAAACAAACAAAACAGATGACATCACTGCAAACAAAAAATTTAAAGTAAAACACAAACGGTGATAAAAAGTACAGATACAAATTCAGGCTCTTAAAATTTGACACTATAAATGAAAGTAAGGGGGAATTGGGAGATAAGTGTTAGGATGTGTGTGTGTGTGTGTGTGTGTGTGTGCGTGTGTGCTTGTGTGTGTGTTTGTGTTGGACCCTGCATGAAGGCCTAAGGCTGGGCTTTGGACAGAGAAAGGGGTCAAATAGAAATAGAAAGGCAATAACACACCTTATAAAGGGTTAAAGGTGTGTAAGTGTGCGCGCGCGCGTGTGTAAGAGTGTGATTCCCCCTCATACACACACCAACACACAAATAGAGAAAGTGCTTTAGCAGACAAACATTCATAACGGGGCACTTTAAGCTGTTCACTTTGCAAACAAAACCTGTTTATCCGTTTCTCTCCGGGATTTCCACTCAAACTTTCCAAACAATCACGTACCGATTGTCAGCGTGAGACTGTCTGCAGAAACGTGAGTTTCAGGAAGAGACGTTCAGGTACCAGCCACACGTAATGCTGCGTTCCAGTTACCTCGGAAGTTGGAACTTTCAGACTTTCGACTCGAAAAAATGAGTTTTAACGGCACTTGAAGTCGGAGCTCTGACTGGCAAAGTCAGACCAAAACTATCTAGCCCGACTTCACGAGTATGACGTCACCCAACATGGCGGCGCCGTAGAAGTGAGCCTTGTGAATGGAAATGATCAGCTAACAGGAGAATGAAGTATGTTTTCTTGCATGACACTGAAATAAAAAGGTAAAAATATGTCAGCAAGTTAACTATCTACAGTATAAAATAACTGTTTGCTATTGATACTGAAGTGTAAATAATTTTTATTATATTACTTGTCTGCACAAATGTTTAATAAAACAACACAGTCCTGTAGTCTAACTTTACTTTAGTTAGCATTTATTACTAAATTTATTTAATGTTACAGTATTTATTGGTGTTCAGCCATGTTTTTTGGTTTACATTTGGCTGGAACGTTTGAGGTCTGAAGTCGGAACTGCCGACTGGGAAAATTTCGACTTCCGAGGTACCTCAAACACAGCATAATGCTGCGTTCGACAGACCTCGGAGCTCGGATTTTTCAGACTTCCTACTTGGAAAAATGTGTTGGAACGGTATTTGAAGTCAGAGCACCGACTGGGAAACTCAGACCAAAATGATCTACCCCGACTTCACGAGTATGACGTCATTCAACATGGCGGCGCCGTGGAAGCGAGCTTTGTGAATAGAAATGATCAGCTAACAGGCGAATAAAGTATTTTTTCTTTTGCCACTGATAAGTGTAAATAATTTCAGATTACATCTCTGCACAAATGTTTAATATTCACTGTGATTAATATCATTGTAAAACAACTCAGTCCTGTAATCTAACTTTAGTTAGCGTTTATTACTAAGTTTATTTAATCTTACAGTATTTATTGGTGTTCAGCCATGTTTTTTATTTTTGTTTGTTTTTTGTTTTAATTTGGCTGAAACTGTTTGAGGTCGGAAGTTGGAAATTCCGACTGGGAAAATCCAAGGTAACATGAAGGCAGCATAAAAACAGCAGCTTAAAGAGGATATGGAGCTATAACGGATTAATTTTCCCTGGCGTCAATCATTTCAGCTTGATATCTGCACCATAATCTCAGAAATCAGAACATATAGTCACACTGTACCTGCTTCAACCATTCTAAACGGCTTTCAATACTAACAGCCTAGCAGCACGGTTCCCAGCTTTCCTTTTGTGGATTTGTTTTATAAACATCTCATGACGGTAAAAGATACTCCACCCTTTAATGTCTGGAACATGAATCTGACTGTCATTTATCGGGAAAATGTCACCCAAAACGCTAACATCCTGGACCCTGCTCCAGACGTCACGTGGCCAGAAACACGATATAACCTATAATATAATCAGACAAGACAAGACGAAAACGATCTCAAGAGAGTAGAAAATATTAAAACCTATTGAATATCAACAAGACAATCTTCAATCTCTGCAGCGAGGCAGAGAGAGGGCAACGTGGTAAGAGATGCACAAGGAAATCAACATGACAAATCAGACATACATATATGTACATGCACAGTGGGGTCCAAACGTCTGAGACCACATGTAAAATCTGTGATGTTTTCTATATAAATGTGGAAATAATCAAAGTCTGACATCACAGGAAGCTCTTTGGAACATCGTCACATCATGCTGGATAACTTGACTCATCAGGTTTTGTGGAGTCCTTTAATGCCAGCTGGAGTGATACTGTCATTAATGGAATCCATCCATTTTGCATGTTTGAAACTAATATATTTAATTTTCATACATGTTACATTACTGACAATCATTTTCCAAAGGATAAAACTGTATTTCAGCTTTCCTGATATTTTGCAAAATCTCTTAATCTTTCAAAATCAAATATTCAAGTGATACACCTTAAAAATCCATGTTTCACCTGCTGATAGTTATGAAGTCATGGTCATGTAATTTTTTCGATAAACACGGGTCTTCTTTTGGAACTATATTCCCCGGTGGAGACATACATTCACTCTGCTATTTTTTTTTTATTGCACTTAAACGTTAAAATTACGTAACTTCGAAAAAACCCTGAATATACGTCTTGTTGGTGATGATGGATTACCTATCCCAAGAACGTTTCAGGTATCAACAAGTTGATTTTANGTCTTGTTGGTGATGATGGATTACCTATCCCAAGAACGTTTCAGGTATCAACAAGTTGATTTTAATACTCTGGTACACTATTAAAATCAACTTGTTGATACTTGAACTGAACTAAAGGTGGTCTGGAAGGTAGGAAAAACATTTTTAATTCACCGTTCCAGTAGTATGCTTTGGGAAATGACNGGGGGGGGGGGGGTACCAAATACTAAGATATTCTGACATTCATGGAATTTTTCAGATTCAACTTTTCACTCAAATTGATAAGATGATATTATCATTTGTAATGAAAAATCTTGTATTAAATTCAAAAAGAATGAAAAATAGAAGGAATTTCACAGTGGTCTCAGACTTTTGGACCCCACTGTACATATATATATATATATATACTGTATATGTGTGTATATAGATCCAGATATATCTGATGCACTCTATACATAAAAGTGTAACTAAGTGGGTTACAGAAATCAGGAGCAGCAAGTTGTTTCCACTCTGATTCAGAAAGAAATCATCAGACTGAGCAAAAAGCCAATCACAATTACCCTCAACAGCTATTGAAGAAAAAATAATGGCAGGAGAGGGCGGGGCCTAAGAGAGATTTGGCGAATCATTGTGATGAGGCCTGGGAGAGTGAAGGCCGCCCGAACGCTCACAACCCTGAGCACAACATTCGACAGTCTCCTCCTAAAAAAACCTTTAAACGAAGCACGTGGAAGAAAATAAAATTCACAAGCAGCGACGGCGGCCGAGTGATGACGTGTAAAAGGAGCGTGTGGTGTGTNGAAAATAAAATTCACAAGCAGCGACGGCGGCCGAGTGATGACGTGTAAAAGGAGCGTGTGGTGTGTGTGTGTGTGTGTTTGTGTGAGGGTGAAAGGGCGTTGCTGGCGTGCAGAGGAGCGGCAGCAAGAGCAGTGGGAGGAGCTAAGCAAGTACTCTAGGAAGACATACAAGACTCCCAACCCCGTCACGGCATCTCCTCTGCAGCGGAGCTCAGCGATTGGCTTGTTCAAAGTGTGCTCGTGTCAAAGATGCAACTGATTGCTTGGAGGGTGGGTGGGAGTGGGGGGATGGGNTTAGATGGACACCCATAAAACAGCAGAATGAACAGAAAACATGAGACACAGAGGTATTCAGGTTGCTCACACTGCAGCCAAACTTTACCAGAGGTGCAGAAAGACAGAACGGTTGGACTTTGGCGATTAAAAAGTGACGGCAGCTTCACACGAGTGTCTTTTAACTCTCTCAGGACGTCAGGAACTTTCCTTCATTTCACACCAAGGAAACGGGATCCAATTTAGTACCGGAATCATCGCTCCCGAACCATTTTTAGTTCCTACTCCAGGGCAGATACTCTTCTAGGTGGAGCTAAAAAAAAACGGAACTTGGCTTTTAAATACTGGTGTTTAGCTTGTTTCTGTTTTCGAGGCTTTTGAAGACGGACAACTCCACAAAACTGTAAACTGAGCAGGAGGTGAAAGACCTCCTTTTGTGCGGATGAAGAGATCCTCCTTTTTCATTTCAACTTTTTCAGTTGAAATGAAAAAGTATTTTAAAAAATCTCGCTGAGTTTACCGGAAATCAGAATACCATAAATTCTCTATTAAAAGCCTGTTTTAAAATAGTAGCCAGGGGGCGGAGTCAGCAGGACGAAATAAAAGCCGGTCTCATATAAAGGCAAGTTTGGTGTCTTTTACTGGCCCAGGAAACTATTAGTGTAACCTGCTGCTACCAGACGATAGCAGCTATGTCTGGATATCAAACCACTTAAAAACCTCTCCAGCCGTCAAATCTCCAGCCAGAAAGTACGACCGGGCTGAACGCGAAACAAAGCCGTAAACGTGGAGCCCTCTGTCACCACAAACCAGGAAAAGTGGATGAAATGAACCTTTCTAAAAGCTGCCTGGAGGCGTGTTCAGATTGACATCTCCCTTGTGGCGGTGTGTTTTTTATGCAGTTATGGGTTTGTCCTTTGTCAAAATTAGAAATAAAGGCCTGTCTCTAAGATAAGCCTGTCTCCTATATTGGCCAGGTTCTCTCTGCAGTTGAGGTAAATAAAAGCTGCGGCCACTAATAGAGCGTTTATGGTAAGCATAAAGCAAACAAAGCGGCTTCAATATACAGAAACGCCACTTCCTGCAATTTCCATAATCTTCTCGTTACTTGAGTGTGCAGTGAGAAAGCGACAGAGAAACGCTGAAGGAACCAGGAAGTTCCTACTCAGCATACTGGTTTAAGTAGTTCCTAATTTATTCAGTCTGAAAGCACCTCGTGGTCAGCAAGACGACCTCCATGTATCTCAAAACGACTGCAGTGTTTACAACACCAAATACATGGTTTTAAAGAAAAAATCCACCCATTGTTATCTTCTAATAGTCTGAGATGTTTGGAGGTGAAGCCCCAAACTGCTGAGCTGTCCTACGTTTCCCAGAATTCTGCAGCAGAAATCACCCAGAGAACGAGAACAAGCACCGCGTTCACCACTGAGCTCACTTTGGAAGCAGAAACTGCTGTTCTGCTCCTTGTTCCCCTTTTGTTTGGTGAAAAACAAGTAAAAAAAAACAACCCAAAACATCATAAGTAGCTGCTTTCTTTTTCTACATTAAAGGACCATACCGGCCATTTTGCATGTTTGAGCCTAATATATTCAATTTTCATACATGTTACGTTACTGACAATCATTTCCCAAAGGATAAAACCGTATTTCAGCTTTACTGATATTTTGCAAAATCTCTGAATCTTTCAAAATCAAATATTAAAGTGATACACCCACCTTAAAAATCCATGTTTCTCCTGCTAATAGTTACACAAAATTATGAAGTCATGGTCATTTAAATTTTTCAATAAACGCAGGTCTTCTTTTGGGACTATATTCCCTGGTGGAGGCATACATTCACTCTGCGCTTTTTATTGCGCTTAAATGCTAAAATTACGTTGCTTCTAAACAAACCTGAATACACGTCTTGTTGGTGAAGATGGATTACCTATCCCAAGAACATTTCAAGTATCAAAAAGTTGATTTTAATAGCAGAATGAATAGAAACCAAAAGCGGTCTGGAAGGTAGGAAAAACATTTTTAATTCAGTGTTCCAGTAGTATGCTTTGGGAAATGATTGTCAGTAATGTTACGTGTATGAAAATTGAATATATTAGGCTCAAACATGCAAAATGGGTGGTATGGCCCTTTAAAACGTTTCACGGGGTGGATTTTCCCGTTAAAATAAGGAACTGAAATACAAAAAAATGGGAAGCGCTTTGAAGAGAAGTCCAGCGCTCCTTCCTCTCTCTTTAGCCCGAGTCTCAGAGGAGTCAGACGCGCTCAGCCTGAATTAAGATTGTCACGGGGAGGTGAGGGTTAAATCAAAGGAAGGAGGAGTTTTAAGTGCTTTCTATTGGACAGTAATGGAAGGAGTCTCTCTCTCGCTCTAACTCTTTCCTCGCTGTGCATTTCTGTCGCTTTGCATCCGTCGCTCTTTGCTGTTCTGTAGATACATTTATATGACTGTAACATGACTGTAACATCACCACGGCAACATTATATTCACAACATCGTTCCGGGCGGGCGTCTATCTTTCTCGTCTGTCCTGAGGAAGGTTCGGGGTCGGACGGACGGAAGGACGCGACCCTCTCTCCTCTACGATCATTCACAGTTCATTAAAGCTTCTTGACTGTTTACCTCCATAGAAAAAAGTACTCTCACATAAATCTATTACATGAAAATAAAACACTCATATTTTCCTCTATATAACTGTGTGTGTTACATGATAGTATTTACAGGCATGTGTGCACATGTGAGTGTATATATGTGCTGCGTCTGTGTGTTTGTGTATGTGTGGGCATATTTACATGTAAATGGCGACTGAAATGTTCAAAAGTGTTATTACAATCCAAATCCAAACATTTTCCACGAACGTTTTGACCAAAACAGTAGATGAAAATGTTTGAAAGCATGTGTGTACGTGTGTGCGTGTGTACATGTGTGTATATATGTGTGTGTGGAGACGTTCTCTTAATACTGTCTCTGTAGTGTCTCCCATGTCTGTAGTAGCAGTTTGCATTAAGTGTAAAATGGTTTTGGAACGGATCCGTTAAGAATGAAGCTCAGTGATTAGACTCGTCACGGTTCCTCGAGTTCCGCCTCCGTCAACTCGTACTGAGGTCCAAGTCGGTTTGCCGGGTCGCTGTCAGGTTTCCAGGCCTGGGTTCTGTTCAGCAGATGACGGGGACTCCGTCAGTGTTGAAGATCATGCCGGTGGTGGGTTCGTAGGTCCCGGCCAGGTAGTAGAGGTCCTCGCTGTCTGCATAGCGGCGTGTGAGGGTCATCTGCTCGTACTCCTCCACGCTCACCACCAGACACTTGTGACTCACCGTCTGCACGTCGTTCTCGTCGCTGTGAGACGACTGGTACAGGGCACGCTGTGACAGAAATGTAGGGTTTTAATCTGGATCTCTAAATCCTGCTGCACAAACAGTTCTAGTCCTCAATCCAGCTGCGATGAACAAATTAAAGGACCATACCGGCCATTTTACATGTTTGAGCCTAACATATTCAGTTTTCATACATGTAACATTACTGACAATCATTTCCCAAAGCATATTACTGGAACGGTGAATTAAAAATGTTTTTCCTGCCTTCCAGAATGAACTGAAACCATTGGTTTCAGTTCATTCTGGTATGTTATTAAAATCAACTTGTTGATGCTTGAAACCTTCTTGGGATAGATAATCCATCATCACCAACGAGACATGTATTCAGGTTTTTTTCAAAGTTTCGTAATTTTAGTGTTTAAGCACAATAAAAAGTGTGGAGTGAATGTATACCTCCACCAGGGAATATAGTCCCAAAAGAAGACCTGTGTTTATGGAAAAATTTAAAGGACCATGACTTCATAAGGCTGTGTAACTATTAGCAGGAGAAACATGGATTTTTAAGGTGGGTGTATCACTTGAATATTTGATTTTGAAAGATGAAGAGATTTTGAAAATATCAGGAAAGCTGAAATACGGTATTATCCTTTGGGAAATTATTGTCAGCAACGTAACGTATGAAAATTGAACATATAATGGCTCAAACATGTAAAATAGGTGGTATGGTCCTTAAATACTACCAACCTGCCCAAATTCAACATCAGTGTAACACACAGATTAAATAAAAACCAGTGTAATACATATTTTTTCCTCACCTCCATGAAGTCTTTTCTCTGGATAGAAGAGTGAAGAGCTGCAGGTAAAGACTGACCACACATCTGATCCCAGTTCTGCAGAGAAAACAAGTTTAACATTTAGAGAAAAATTTCCTAAATTTCCAGTTCAATCATTCACTTCATAATCTGCCTACTTGGTTACAATTTTGTTTTCTTTTCTCATCTATCTGCATCTACACTACAGGCTAGAAGTCTGAGGCCACCTCTAGATTAAAAAAAAAATCATCAATACACTGTTTATTTTACAATTTATTCCACAGGAAATGACAAAAAATATATAAAATAAATGTAACTAATCAATTTTCAAGAAGAATTAGTCAACAAGAACACATTATGTAACCACTATGGCTACATGATGTGTTCTTGTTGACTAATTCCAGGTGTGTTCCAACTCCCTGCTGATGTGTTTTAACATTCTATTCAATAGCTGCTGTCTGCCTTCTCCCACATCATTTTGGGATTAACGTGCTCATGTTGCTGCTCAGCTTCTATCTGAGCTCTCTGTTCAATAGTTAGCTGTGTCATTTTAGCCATTTAAATCCCAAAAACCTATCACGAATCAACTTGCAGTCCTCAATACAAACCAGTCTAGCGGTTTAACTTATTTAGTTAGTTAGTTAGTTTATTTAAAAAGGGACCATGCACAAAAAACATAAATCTCAAACTGAGAAAAGACGCTTTGCACCAGATTTAGCTAACAGCTAAATTCCATCTGCAGTCCCTGGGCAGGTAAACATAAAACAAAACTACCATTATACACAGACACATAACATCAGACATCATTACACACAATTACTTTACACAACCACAAATTTCAAAACAGAATAAAATGTCATGACTTGGATGAATAAAATGAATAAATAAATGAATAACATGACTTGGTTAAATTTCGTTTCACTTCCTACTCTTACCTTCTTGTCGGTGAGTTTCTTGCCGGGGTTCGTCTCTTCTGGATGATAGAACCAGTTGACTCTGACCACCATGTTGCTGCCCCAGGACTCCCACATGCTCTGGATCCGGCCGATGAAGGGCAGGTTGGGCCGGCCGGCGGACAGGAACACGGCACAGTCACCGATGCGGATCATTTCTCGGCCGCGGACGATGGCTTTGTAGAAGAGCTTCTTGGCTTTGCCCTTCATGCCGCGTCTCTGAGGGTCGGAAGAGGACAGGTGAGAGGGTGAAGAGATGCAGGTTTGGACAAAGTCAGAACACTGTTGTCTTTATTCTCTGAAAAATAATATAAACTCCTGCTTTGCTCCATAAAACAATTTAATAATGACCGTTTTCTTACTTTAATTCCAATCAATGGATGTTAAAATGCTGCATATACATACCGCTCAAACGTTTATAATCACCTGTCATTTAAGTAGTTCTTGCTATTTTACTTCAATAGTAGTGTTTTTTAATTATATGAAACAAACACCAAAATGTAGTTTAAGATGTTTTATTTAGTATTTTAAAGTTTTTAAATGATTAAATACCACTATTTTAATGATTTTTAATCAAAGTTTCCACCTTGAGATTTAATCTCTGCTTTGTAAATATTCAGCATCAGTTTCTAGAGCATCAGGAATAATCTAGAATTTCTAATAATCTCTGGAACCACATATACTGTAGCTTCTCTACATGAATTTATATAATCATCTACAACTCATGTCAGGATTCTGGACGATTGTAAAATGTCTTAATTTTTTACAGCTTCTTGCAGATTATTTTAACCTGATAACGCCATTTGTGTCACATTTGATATATGATTTTCTGACATCATCAACATGATCAGTTATTGACCAAAATGCCTATTATATCATATCTAAAAAAAAAAAAAAAACATATAAGCAAAAACATTTTTTTTGGAGTTTGTTAAAGGGTTAAATAAAGAAACGGCAAAAAATTAGAATTTTCTGATAATTATTTCATGTAGGGTCATGTAGGTGCACAATACCTACAGAATAGAATTATTTTATACATACATATGAAACTTAAGTAGTTTTACATGACTGGAAACATTGATTCTATGTGAAAATCACTGGTGATTCCAGACTTTTGAGCGGTGGTGTATAACTTTAAATTGAATTGTGAACATAAATTTTACTGTGTCCAGGTGCTTTGTATTTATTCGACATTTCCTCCCTCACCTGGGTGGGTTTCCCAAACCACTTCCAGAGCTGTCTGGCGGGGAGAAAAGCGGAAATTTTGGGCCTGTTCTCCACGCTGGGAAGCCTCTGGCGTTTGGCCAGCTCCTTGGTGGTGGGGAGGTGAACGCCCTCTCTCCGCTTCGGTCGCCCCACTTTCCCCTCGCCTCCACTCGGTTTGGGTTTNAGGTGAACGCCCTCTCTCCGCTTCGGTCGCCCCACTTTCCCCTCGCCTCCACTCGGTTTGGGTTTAGGAGGACGACCCCTTTGTCCGGAGCCCTTTCCGGTGGCTGGTTTAGCGGGTTTAGGTTTAGCAGGAAGAGNTTTCCCCTCGCCTCCACTCGGTTTGGGTTTAGGAGGACGACCCCTTTGTCCGGAGCCCTTTCCGGTGGCTGGTTTAGCGGGTTTAGGTTTAGCAGGAAGAGCAGGAGTTGGAGAGGATGAGGGGGAAGGTGATGGAGATGGAGAGGGAGGAGACTGTTCCTCTTCCTCCACTTTAACCTCTGGCTCCTTCTTCACCTCCTCCTCTCCTTCTTCTTCTTTTGGTGGTTCTTTGGGTTGGTGCTGTGCTGGAGGTGGGGAGAGAGGGACTGGCGGAGGCGTGGGGGTCCTCTCTTCGTCTGAGCTGCAGGAGGAGTCGTCGGTTGATGAAGAGGATGAGGAGGAGGATGATGACGAAGAAGAAGAGGAGGAACCGGAGCAAGATGAGGAAGAGGAAGAGCAGCTGGAGGTGCATTTCTTCTTCTTCATCCCTTTCTCTCCCTCCTCCTCTGACTCTGAGCTGCTGCTACTCTGAGACTCCTCTTTCACCTTCCTCTCCTCTCTTTTCTCCATCTCCTTTCTCTCCTCTCTTTTCTCCATCTCCTTTCTCTCCTCTTTTTTACCTTTCTCCTCCCTCTTGTCCATCTCCTGTCCTCTACCAGCAGCTCCACGGTTATCCGGCTTCTCCTTCACCAGCATGGGTGCCTTGTAGGCGGACTCTTTCTCTGGGGGGCCAGTCTCTCTGTCTGGACCTCTCATCTTAGCCTTTAGCGGTTTTTGATTGGATGTGGCTGTAGAGATGGGGGTGTGGTCTCGCTTGATGGCCCGCCCCTCCAGCAGCATTAGAGCCTTGGTTTTTTTGGTCTTTGGGGAAGTCACGCCTTCGTGGTCAAGTTTTACAAGGGGCTCTGCCGACAGCAGTTTCCGCCTCATCACGTCACTTTGCCCCTGGCTGGTCTTGGGTCTGGATGTGGGGCCGGGTCCAGGACTCGGCCTGGGCCTTGCACTAGATGACAGCTGGTTGGACAGCATCTTGAGTTTGGGTCTAGGGGTAGATGATGATGAAGATGATGATGATGATGCCAATGAAGATGAAGCTGACACTGAAGGTCTGGGAGTCAGCGAAGCACCGGGTTTGCCTGCCGACAGCCGGGAGAGCGGGCTGGATATGAGGCCAGAGCCCAGGCTGGGTCTGGAGCCGCTGTGGTGGTCCGGAGTGGGCTTGGTTTTTGGTGTGGAAGTAGACGTGGGCCTGGGCGTGGAGGTGGCGCTGGGTTTCGGTGCAGCAGACGATGCAGCCATGTTGGGTCTGGACAGGGGTCTACTGGCAGTGGGACTCAGACCGCTGGAGCTCTCCCGCTCTCTGCGCTGGCTGTTGTAGGAGCTGAGGTTGGGCTCGCTGTACAGATCCACCGTCAGGACTTTCCCATAGGTGGAGGGGTAGAGGGACGGAGGGAGAGCGCGGGCTGGTTTAGGAGCAGGAGGCTGGGCTGAGCTGGGCTTCCTGGGTATCGGGTTCGGTGGAAGAGTGGGGCTGCTGGCGGTGGGCG
Source organism: Lucifuga dentata (assembly GCA_014773175.1). Taxonomy (NCBI): domain Eukaryota; kingdom Metazoa; phylum Chordata; class Actinopteri; order Ophidiiformes; family Bythitidae; genus Lucifuga; species Lucifuga dentata. Next base: position 43,206 of record VXCM01003023.1, on the reverse strand, counting down.
AAGCGGAGCTCTTTCGGCCTGGTTTTGCCGGAGTTCCCATTGCTGGGCGGGATGCGGGCCGCGGCTTCTCCTGAGCTGCTTTCTGCACGGCGGCAGCGGGCCTCTCCTGAGCAGGCTTGGCTGGAGCCTGGAGTCTCTCTGCAGGCTGGCAGGAGGAAGACGGAGGCTCAGCTTTCTCTCGGCCATCTGGGTTCATCGAGGTCTCTGTGAGGGGAAAAAAAAAAAAGGAGGAAAAAAGTTCAAGTCATCTGCTTTATGCTCTGCCAAAACCCCGCTGTAAACCGGTTTACACTGGAGATGCAGGAGGTTTCACTGTGTGGCTCAAGGATTTTTGTGGTCTGCAACCTGACACGCTATGAATGGTCGACAAATCAGCAAGAAACAACGCAGAAAAGAAAACACTGCATATAAGAACTGCTTACACGGTAGAAAGCAGGCCAGCGTCAGCAGATCAGACGTGCAGCATACTCCAGCTCCAGTTACAGATGCTGAGCAAAAGAGGCTGTTTGAGCAAATATATCAAACTGCGATGAAAGATGACAGCGATACTTAAATATGAGATGTGGCTAATGACTTTTCTAAGCCTGCAGCCATTTCTGTTGGCTCTGCTAATAAACATGGGACAAAAGCTATTTTTATTTTAGCTTTTTAATGACTGCAGTAATAATCACATTAAAGATAGAAACAAACCTGAGCTAACTGCTTTCTATTAGCAGTTCTAATTCTGACTACAAATTAAGTGATTTTGCATGTTTGAGCCCAATGTATACAACCCACATACATGTTATGTTACTGACATTTCTCAAAATACATAACTGGAATGGTAAATAAAAAATTTTTCCCTGATTTCCAGACAGCCATGGGTTTCAGTTCATTCCAGATGACTTTAAAATTTGGTTTGGTTTTTTGGTTGTGACTAAAATTATTTGATGAAAAAAAGTTAACGTAGTAAAGAGTAGACCATCTACATTTATGTTTGTAACATAAACCTAGAATTTATGTTTGTTGTGAAGAAAGGGACAGGTATTTATCAGACTGTTCGTCTTCCTGCTCCTTTTGTTCATGGAATGTGTGTTAATGCTGAGTTTGATATTTTGTATATGTGCATTGCATGAACGAAATAAAACTAAATTAAATGAAAATCAACTTGTAGAGACTTTAAACGTGCAGCAATCAAGATTTCTATTAAGATTTTTTGTCAAAGTTACTTAATTTAACCTATTCAACATGGAGCTGCATAGAAAAAAAACGTACATCTCTGCCAGGGAATACAGTTCCAGGCTTTTACTGGGACATTAAAACAATTGTGTCTTCTAATTGTGCATAAGTGTGAGCCGACAAAACACTGAATTTTAAGGTGGATGTATCTGAACATTTGATTTTAAAAAGATTAGGGGATTTGGAAAAACAACATGAAACCTAAAATACTAAGTAACATAGCATACATGTGGGTAGAATTTATTGGACCATACAAAATGACTTGTATGGTCCTTTAAAGGACTATACCACCATTTTGCACGTTTGAGGCTAATATATTCAATTTTCATACACGTAATGTGACTGACAATCATTTCCCAACGGAACTCTAATGGGGAATTAAAAAAAAAAAAAAATGTTTTTCCTACCTTCCAGACCTCCACTGGTTTCAGTTCATTCTGGTATGCTGTTAAAATCAATTTGTTGATACTTGAAACGTTCTTGGGATAGGTAATCCATCATCACCAACAAGACGTGCATTCAGGTTTTTTTTTTTTTAGAAGTTACATAATTTTAGTGTTTAAGCGCAATAAAAAGTGCAGAGTGAATGTATGTCTCCACTGCGGAATATAGTCCCAAAAGAAGACCTGCGTTTATGGAAAAATTTAAAGGACCGTGACTTCATAAGGCTGTGTAACTATTAGCAGGAGAAACATGGATTTTTAAGGTGGGTGTATCACTTGAATATTTGATTTTGAAAGATTAAGAGATTTTGCAAAATATCAGGAAAGCTGAAATACAGTTTTATCCTTTGGGAATGATTGTCAATAACGTAACATGTATGAAAATTGAATATATTAGGCTCAAACATGCAAAACGACTTGTATGGTCCTTTAAGTCTGTTTTTAACTGCCTGAAATGGTGCCCTTCCACAATGAGCGCTGAGCCAAATCCTGTCAGATCCATCTCCTTTTCATGCTGTTTCGTAGACACATTTGGCTTCGGTGTGTGAGGAAATGTCCTTTATTGTTCCCAAGGAATTACTCACCAAAGAAAAAAAGGCAACATTTCACAAATAAAGGCAAAAATGATGGTGATAGTTAATGCCTGCTGCACTTAGTTTTTATTTAAAGCACCATTATGTTTACCTCCTGTGGGGAGTATCACCTTTTCTTTCCTTATTACCACTAAAAGACATGTTAGATATATTTTTAGTCCATCTGGGAAACTCGTAGTCTCAGTTCATGCACTTTTCTAACACGTTAGACGGTGAATGAAAATTCATTAGATAAGAAACGGTCCAGATCTTAACATAACAAGATCCTCCGTCATTCCAAAGATTCCAGGAACTCACCAGGTTTGGGTTTGGGTTTACGGCCGGGTTTTCCTTTGATCTTAGGGACGGCCTCTTCTGGCTTTGGCCCCGCCTCTTTGCCCTCCTTGCTGCATTTTCGGACACGCCTCCTGGAGCAGCTGGCCACAAGCAGCGCGGGAGATGGCTCAGCACCTGGACGGACGCAGACACAGCAGGATTTATCAATCAGGATGTTTACATGCATGTCAACATGTATGTAGTTATACCCACTGAAGTAATACAAAGTAGTTTTTCAAACACCATAATCAGACTGAAATCAGCATAAATTGTTGTTGGTTTACTCAGAATAAAGGATTTAAAGGACCATACCACTGATTTTGCATGTTTAAGTCTAACACATACAATCTGCATACATGTTATGTTACTGACAAGCAATTTGCAAAACATAAAACTGTATTTCAGTTTTCCTTTTAAAATCCTCTAATCTTTCAGAATCACATGTTCAGGCGGTACACGTATAACACGTATGTCCGGACGTAGAAGGAACGTTCATTTTTAATTTCTTGCTAAAAAGCCGTCTTCTCTGGGACTATATTTCGTGGCGGAGACATACATTATCTTCTGTGCATCTGTGTTGGACCGGTTAAATAAAGTTACTTTGACAAAAAAACTTAGTAGACATCATGTTTGCTGTGACAGATTTACGTTTCCCAAGCATTTTTCATGTCTCTTCAATCTTATTTTTATAGCTACTGGAATGAACTAGGGCTGGGCAATATGGCCTAAAAATTTAATCTTGATTTTTTTTCACACATGGATGATTCTCGATTTTAATCTCGATTTTTCTGGTTTTTCTCTAAACTAACTAAAAATAATAATACATAATAAGTATTTTTTTTTATTAAAATAATAAAAACAAATAATGATACTTTTAAATAAAAGAGTAGGGCTTTCTAAAAAAAAAACAAACAAAAACTTTTAAGCTAAAAGGTTTTAGCAGTGATGTCCAGGTTCCTGTGAGGAGCACCAGCCTGTCTGCTGCCTCTGGCATGTTAAATATTCCACTGTATGAAGACCCTCTGATCATATGTGATGATGCTGGAAAATGATGCAGCTGACATCATTTGTTTTTTTGACTGCAGATCTGCATCTTGCAGCGCTGCATTGCTGCCACTCAGCTGCATGTTTCTGTTGCTGAAATAGTTTGAGGCACTGCTACTTTTAGTGGCTGCAGCTTCTACAAACTTTACGGACGGCACTGGTTTGCTCCACGCCGTGAAGCGCAAAACCAAACCGCTTCCAAATGACTGACGTGACATTTCCTGTCTTAGAAATTAGCTCATCTTCAGTCTAAGTGTTTGTTGGCAGCTTGACAGCACATCTGACCTGCTGACAGCTTTGTGGGCGTGGCATCAACGTACGTGATGGACAGGTTTGTTTGACGGGAAGTGACACACTGCCGCGTTTCCCGTTAAAAATAGTTACACTACAGGCCAGAAGTTTGAGGCCAATCCCAGATTTTTTTTTAAAAAAATCATCAATTTCTTTCACAGGAAATGACAATATATCAAATAATTGTAACAAATTACTTTTCAATAAGAATTTGCCAACATTTCTCACATCATGCTGCTGCTCTGCATGTAAAACCTAGGGGGGGGGGGGNGTTAGGGGGAGAGAGAGAGAGAGATCTGTGGACTTGGTCCAAGTTAAAGGAATTATGAAGAAAGAGAATTACCACTCCATCCTTCAAAGACACACGATTCTATCTGGTTTACAAATTATTGGTCAAAATTTCATTCTTCAACAGGAAACGATCCAAAATATTCATCAAAATGATGCTAAAATTACATCCATTCAAAAGAGAAGCAAAACGTTTTAGAATTCTGACTTGGCCAGAGGAGGTTACTGTGACAAAACTAAAGTCTGAGTCTGAAATGACTTCAAACTGCTTTGACGTGACTAATTCTTATTGAAAACTAATTAGTTATTTATTTTTTTTATATTTTTATCATTTCCTGTGCAATAAATTGCAAACGAACAGTGTATTGATGATTTTATTTATTTATTTTTTTAATCTGGGGGTGACCTCAAACTTCTGGCCTATAGCGTAGGTTTTTTTTTTTTTTTTTTNGTTTTTTTTTTTTTTTTTTAATCTCGATTTGGCGATTCAGCTATTTTACACATCGTGCCAAAACGTAAAATTGAATTAACTGATTAAACTGATTTATCACCCAACACTAGAACCAACCAATGGTAGTAAGGAAGGAAGGAAAAAATTTAAAATTTTCTCGTATGCGGGTTGTATATGTTCTGCTAAAATGCACGATCGCTGATATTGTCCTTTAAATTATATATCATGCATTTCCTAAATCTGGCTGATTCTCCCTCACGTTCCCACAATGCAAAGTGTCAGGTATATTTGGCAAAAAGATGGAATCCACACCTGAGGCTTACTCCTGCTTAGTCTCAATTGCACAAACAATTAAATAAATAGATAAGCGTATGGTGTAGTCGTACTGATTCGGACTCTGTCTTTTCTTCAAGCACATGAGCTACTTTATTTTAATACTTTTACGTCGACTATAAGCCTGCTAACACCTTCACATGAATTACTCAATGAAGAAAAAATTAAAAACGTCAAAAGCGGCCAGAGTTTGAGTTTCCTCTTCGTTCAGCTGAGATGCTGCTGCTATCAGGAGTGTTTTCTGCAATAAAGTCGTAAGTCACCCTCCACGCCGCGCCATTATGTCTTTTTGAGTGTGAGCACTCTGCCATGTTCATCTCCTCATGAAGCATGAAGACTTTAGGCCAAGAAACACACACACACACACACACACACACATACACACACCACCACTTAGGAACAACCTTACACACACACACACACACACACACACACACACACACACGAGTGTAAAGAGCAGCAATGTACCGGAATGGTTTTAAATTAGCAGCACTCTACTGGGAAAACACTTCTGGTAAAACCATCAACACGCATGCAAATGCACACAGGGAGAAATACACACAAATGCCTGCCTGCCCACACACACACGCACGCACGCACACACACACACAATTTGGTCTCCAACCCAGCAGAACGGGTGAGAAATGGAGAGGAGAGATGGAAAGAAATTGGTGTTTATTCAGCTTAAAACGTGAGTAAAATTCGTTTTATAAAAATCAGGCTAACAACGCAGCGTCACGCTAAATAAGAGCTGCAATAGCTGAAGCTCATTTATAAAGCTTCTGTTACGTTAATCAGCATTAATGCAGCATTGATGTAAGGTGTGTGTCAGGTAAAAGCCAACGAAGATCAGCGTGTTAATGAGCTGCTTCATATTTAAGAGCCACGTGTTATTCTGCTTCATCTGCTGTCAACGCCACGCCGACACATTATTCGTCAAAGGAAACATCGATTCTGCTTTAGAGCTCCACATTTTAAGAGACGGACATGAAGATAAATGATAGATCTGCACACTGCTCTGCATAGTGTGTGAGCGATGAAANGTACAGCCACTAGAATGCGTGAGTTTGAATCAAAACTCGCCATTTTAATAAACTGATCGGCTGAGTGAGCTTATCTATCAGATTTATCGATCACCGCCACATGCGACAGACTAAAACAATCGGCAACATTTCATATCGTTGAAAATTAACCACCAGACTGAAACGGGTATTAATTATGAATCGCTTCCTCAACATAAAAACAAGGAAATATCGCAGTAACTCCTCTTTCCAGGTAAACGCTGAAAGTGGCCGATAACAGGCGAAACATGGTTGCGTGATAATATTTGTCCTTGTCGACACGTTAAGTCTGGTGCTGTGGTTTATGAATCCTGCTGTGTATGCAGGATGTTGTAATAAGTAATAAATGGTTTATACATGGATTTTTCAAACTTTCTGGTTATGATTTATACACGAGTGCAGCAATGCAAGCGTTTGTTTTCAAAATACGTGATGCGGCCCGTTTGTTCTTTTTCCAACCAATAATCGCCATGTACAGTACACTTCTCATGTCCAATCAAATAAAACCTTTTTGAGTTCATTTTGTCCGAGTGACATGTTCCAATACAACGTGGACAGGAAGAAGCGCCGGTCTTTTACTGTAACACGCACACACACACACACACAGGAAATCAGGAAAAATGCGCCGTGCCACTTTTGCTGAGGTTTGCAAATGGATCCTGACAGCGTGGGGCAACGTGTCAAAGGTCACGATCATCAACAGTCTGAAGAAAACACTATTCCTCACAGCTGAGTCCATGCAGGAAGCTTTGAGCAGCAGTGAAGAGGAAGATGATGTTGCTTCTGGTGATGAAGAGTGCAGAACTGTTACAGCTCTTCCATTTTGACAGTGAAGAGTCAGAGTTTGATGGCTTTTTGGGGAGTGGCTTATAGCAACATGTCAGACTCTGTTAACGTGTGTTTGTCTGTTTCTTATAAGATTTAGACTGAGTTATGGAATTCTATAAATCCTTCTTGTCCGACCATTTTAAACGCAGAATAAAAAAATAAAGACAAAAGCTCCTTTTGTCTTTATTTTCATGCAGATTATACTTAGGTGCGGTTTATACACGGGTTTGTATCCCAAACTTTTAAGTTCTCTTGGGTGTGTGTAATACATGATGCATGTTACAATTGGGAATTACGGTATTTAAAGGACCATACCAGCCATTTTGCATGTTTTTCCAATTTTCATACATGTTACATTACTGACAATCATTTCCCAAAGGATAAAACTGTATTTCAGCTTTCCTGATATTTTGCAAAATCTCTTAATCTTTCAAAATCAAATATTCAAGTGATACACCCACCTTAAAAATCCATGTTTCTCCTGCTAATAGTTACACAGCCTTATGAAGTCACGGTCCTTTAAATTTTTCCATAAACACAGGTCTTCTTTTGGGACTATATTCCCCGGTGGAGGCATACATTCACTCCACGCTTTTTATTGAGCTTAAACACTAAAATTACATAACTTCTAAAAAAACCTGAATACACGTCTTGTTGGTGATGATGGATTACCTATCCCAAAAATGTTTCAAGTATCATCAAGTTGATTTTAATAGTGTACCAGAATGAACTGAAACCATTGGAGGTCTGGAAGGCAGGAAAAACATTTTTAATTCACCGTTCCAGTAGTATGCTTTAGGAAATGATTGTCAGTAACATTACATGTATGAAAATTGATTATATTAGGCTCAAACATGTAAAATGGGTGGTATGGTCCTTTAAATGTAACTCTGCTACGTGTGAAAGCTGAGATAGAGTTACATTTATGATGGCGCAGGAAAAAAAAACCTGATAAGATATACAGTCGACAGCAGAGTTCTTACTTTGACAGTACAGTCCACCAATTCTTTGTGTGTGTGTGTGTGTGTGTGTGTGTGTGTGTACTCACAGTGGATCTTGTAATCTGGCGGCAGGAGTCTGATGTGGGAGAGTGGGATGCGTCCCGTGTCACCATCATCAAATTCCACCGTGATGAGGTCGTCGTTCTCGTCAATGTCTGAACTTCCTGTTGGAGACAAAATAATAAACAGAAGTCAACACTGCATATGTGTCTGTTTGTGAGTGTGTGTGTGTGTACAGTAGAAAGTTAAACCAAAATAAAAAATGTCTAAGGACACGCTAAAAGAACAGGCTGTGAACACGTCTTAGAACACCATGAGCTAGAGTATGATCCTTAAAGAGTTCGTTTATGCGACGTAATTCCAGCAGGGGGCGCAGAGTGGTCACAAGTCATCTGACCAGACATGAAACAGGCTAACCTATGTATGAGCCCAATAAATATAACCTTCATACACGTTACTTTACTACCAAGCATTTCCCAAAGCATACTACTGCAGCAGTAAATGTTAGATTTCTTTTTCGTACCTTCCAGACTTCCATTTCAGCTCATTCTATAAAAACCAACCTGTAAAGCCTTGAAACATGCTTGAGATTATAATCCATGATAGCGAACAAAACTTCTATTAATTTGTTTTGTTGAAGTTATCTTAGTGTTTCAACACGGATTTAAAAATGTATGTCTCCACCAGGGAATATAGTCCCAGGTGAAGTCGGCTTAGAAATTAGTACTGTGCCTTCTACAGCCGTGCTTAAAGGACCATATCACCCATTTTGCATGTTTGAGCCTAATATATTCAATATTCATACATGTTACGTTACTGACAATCATTTCCCAAAGGATAAAACCGTATTTCAGCTTTCCTGATATTTTGCAAAATCTCTTAATCTTTCAAAATCAAATATTCAAGTGATACACCCACCTTAAAAATCCATGTTTCTCCTGCTAATAGTTACACAGCCTTATGAAGTCACGGTCCTTTAAATTTTTCCATAAACGCAGGTCTTCTTTTGGGACTATATTCCCTGGTGGAGGCATACATTCACTCCATGCTTTTTGTTGCGCTTAAAATTACGTAGCTTAAAAAAAAAACCTGAATACACGTCTTGTTGGTGATGATGGATTACCTATCCCAAGAACATTTCAAGTATCAATAAGCTGATTTTAAAAGCGTACCAGAATGAACTGAAACCAATGGAGGTCTGGAAGGCAGGAAAAACATTTTTAATTCACCATTCCAGTAGTATGCTTTGGGAAATGATTGTCAGTAACGTTACGTGTATGAAAATTGATTTGGCTCAAACATGCAACAATGGGTGGTATGGTCCTTTAAATGTTAGCAGGCAAGACTTCAAATTTTAATGTGTTTCGCCTGAACATTTGATTTGAAAGATTAGGGGATTTAGGGAAAATAACAGGAAAACTAAGATACGGGTTTATGTTTTAAAAAAATGGTTGTTAGTAACGTTAACGTGTACGTGTATGCGGGTCGTATTTCTTGGGCTCAAATGTGCAAAATCACCAGTATGGTCCTTTAATGCATCGTTTCTTAATCTACATGCCAGTAAAGCTCACTGAACTGAAAGAGTTGCTGGTGTTCAATAAGAAGGAAACTCCAGTTTCGTCGACATGACCGTCAGACTCAGAAAATAAACAAACAAACAAATAAATAACACGCTGCAGGTCTGTTAAGATCTCTTACATTTGTTTGTGCTGCCAGCCACAATTATATTGTCACGTACTGTAAATGGATTATTAATCATATCATTTAAGTGGGTGGTGTGTGTTTGCGTGAATGTTACGAGTGTGTGTGTGTGTGTGTGTGTGTGTGTGTGTGTGTGTGTGTGTGTACCGTTAACAACAGTCCCAGGGTAAAGGCAGCGGTACTGCTGGCTCCAGTAGGCAGCGATGCGGGTTCCCTCAGGGAGATAGCGCACTGATGGAGGCTTCACATCAATGATCTACACATACAGAATAAATAACTCCTATATCAACATTACACTCTCTCTCACACACTCACACACACGCACACACACACAGTCAAACACACTAAGCAGCGATATCCAGGTTACTCACGGCCTCCTGCAGAAGTTGTTCCAAGCAGTAGATGTGCGGTCGGTTTCCTCTCTCCCCCTCCACCACCACGCTATATCTGCAGGGGTCGTACAGAGAGGAAATGTGTTAAGAGGACGGGGGTCANCACCACCACGCTATATCTGCAGGGGTCGTACAGAGAGGAAATGTGTTAAGAGGACGGGGGTCAAAGGCTCGAGGTCAAAGTGCAAAGGCCAGGGCTGTCAGACAGTTTCAGTTTCCTAAAACCAGCAATACACCAATTTCCTGTTTCTGTTTTTTTTTTAAAGAGAGTCCAGTATCGTGGGAGCAGTTTGAAAATGATGGACAGGCTCAGTTGGGTTCACTGACTGGCTGCCACTGGCTGGACTCCGCCCCTCTCCTCTCCACCCCCCTGCTCCATCCCTCAAGGCAATAAACCCAAACTTCTCACTCTGCCGCAATTTGGCCCAGGCCATGTGAATTTGGCATTGTTCCCGACCAGTTTGCCATGTTCACACGTAGGGTGGGAAACGCCGTGGAACAGCAGGAACAGCCTCCTCTGCCACAGTGGGTTTTCTGTGAAACTAGAAACTAGCCTGGTCGCTACCTAACAAACTAGCTAACACTGCTTTTGATATTCTACTGCTGCTGTTAGCCATTATTTTCATTATGTGCACCGTTTTATTTCTACTGTATTCATTTGTTTGTCTACACTGTTAAGCACCTTGAAACTTTTTTTTTTTTTTTTNTTTTTTTTTTTTTTTTGAAAGGTACTACACAAATAAAGTGTATTATTATTTATCGTTACTTTTCTAGGTATCATGTGACCATGGATTTCCTTACTCGACACACAACCTGTGCAGGCTCAGGAGGATCTGCAGCCAATCCCACTGTTCTTATAAACATTTTGTATATATGAATTTCTTGTCTATAACACAAATCAAAATTGGTTGCCATGGAGATATAATCAGTGACTTCCTTAGTTCCTGGCTTTTACTTCCTGTTAATTTATTGGTAATGGGGTCAACTTGTACCATATAAGGTTTGATGCATGCCAGATTGTGCAATGAATGCCTGATGAATCATGTCGCTGCAACATGCAGGAAAAAACTATGCAGGCAGAAACGCATCGATTTGTCCTCCGTGTGCTCAGGTGGGTCAAATTAAGAGATTTTAGTCATAAATTTTTAATGCTGTTAAAGGACCATACCACCCATTTTGCATGTTTGAGCCTGATATATTCCATTTTCATACATGTTATGTTCCTGAAGTCATTTCCCAAAGGATAAAACTGTATTTTAGCTTTCCTGATATTTTGAAAAATCTCTTAGTCTTTCAAAATCAAATATTCAAGTGATACACCCACCTTAAAAATCCATGTTTCTCCTGCTAATAGTTACACAGCCTTATAAAGTCATGGTCATTTAAATTTTTCCATAAACAAAGGTCTTCTTTTGGGACTATAATCCTGGTGGAGACATACATTCACTCCATGCTTTTTATTGTGCTTAAACACTAAAATTACGAAACTTCTAAAAAAAAGAAAACCTGAATACACATCTTGTTGGTGATGATGGATTACCTATCCCAAGAACGTTTCAAGTATCAGCAAGTTGATTTTAATATCGTACCAGAATGAACTGAAACCAGTGGTGGTCTGGAAGGTAGGAAAAACATTTTTAATTCACCGTTCCAGTAGTATGCTTTGGGAAATGATTGTTAGTAACATTACGTGTATGAAAATTGAATATATTAGGCTGAAACATGCAAAAATGGCTGGTATGGTCCTTTAAGAATTTTGAAGAATATGAGGACTGATAACAGCCAAAGATTTCATCACAATTCACTCACTTTTGGTAACTTTCATGATTAACTGCAACAGCCCAAAATCACAGAGTATGAAGGAGTATTAAATCTCTATTTGGACATGATTTATTTCTGGACTGCAGGCAGAGTGATTTTCATTTTAAGTGATTAGTACTATTCTGTGATTTTGTGTGTACATGTGTGTGATTTCCCTCTACCCCATTATTAATTGCGGCCCTTCTGTTTTTTAGCCCACTCGTTGGTCCACCAATAATTTTAATCCTCTCTATAAATCCATCTACGGGAATCCGCACACAGAAAGAACTCAGTTTCCTCTTATTAAATCCCATTAATCACTTCACTCAATCAGCTCTGAGTGCAATATCAGCTCTGTGGGGCAAAGAAATTGAAAAACTTTTGCTACTCTAATGGAGAAGAACCCATTTACAAGGACACGCAGTCCTAGCAGGAAGCCTTTATACACTACAGCTCAAAAGTCTGTAATCACTAGTGATTTTCCCATAGAATCAATGTTTCCGGTCATGTAAAAGTAGTATTGTTTCATATGTATGCATGTATAAAATTATTCTACTATGTCTGTTAGTATTTTGCACCTACAGGTTTAAAATAATTTGCAAGAAGCTGTAAAAAATTAAGACATTTTACACTTCAGCATCATGACTTGAGTTGTAGCTGATTCCAAATTCATGTAAAGAAGCTGTATGTGGTTCCAGAGATTATTAGGAAATTCTAGATTATTCCCTGATGCTCTAGAAACTGATGCCTCATATTTACAAAGCAGAGATTAAATCTCACAACAGATACTTTGATGAGAAATCACTGAAATAAAAACTTGTATTTGAAATACTAAAAACATCTTAAAATACATTTTGATGGTTGTTTGATATAATTTATAAAACACTATTATTGAATAAAATAGCAAGAACTACTTAAATGATGGGTGATTCTACACTTCTGAGCATCTAAGGATACCATAACATGAGCTGATGCAGATAAGCTCTCTGCTGCAGGTTTCCTTCCTAGAACCGGTTTAGCATGTAGTCGTCTGGGGAATGCGTCTGTTATGAACCAGCAGTAATTTGGTTAAAATCCTTTTGTGTTTCTGTGTCTGTGAACGTTTGGCAGTACAGAGTGTGCTCTTGCACATGTATGACGCATGGGAGGTAACCAGTCTGTCAAACTTCTTGTTTCTGTACTGTATGAAACATTTGCAGATCTTTGCAAAAGGTTGCTGTGGTTTGTACCTGAAGAGAAGTGGTGGCGTAACATTTTGTTCCTCTCAGCACTGGAAGAAGAAGTGTAGGAGTATAAAGGCCAAAAATGGTGCATTCTAGAACACTGCATACAGTAAAGGACCATACTGATTGTTTTGCATCATTTGAGCCTAATAAATACTACCTGCATACATTGCTGCAAACCAAAGCATACTACTGGAGCGGTGCATTTCCAAATTATTTTTCTTGAAACAGATAATCATCACAGTAAACCACATGTTTACTGTGGTTTAACTTTGTTCAACTTTGTTGAAGTTATTTAATTAAAGTGTTTTAATGCAGTTAAAAGTGCATAGCAGACTTCTGAGTTTGACGTAGAAGAATGGCATGTTAGGTTCAAGTCTTACTTCTTGAAAATTAGCTAAAATATTTTTCGTTGCCTCTTCAATGCAATCAACTATCAAATTCATCATATATGTATTTTTTTACTATACCCACATTGGATTATTGTTTGTCTTCTGTGTTCAGGTTCCCAACATCAGAGCTTGTGATTGGAGTGCTGAGCAGCTGAATATTAAATTTCTGTTGTCAGGTCTTCACCATACGACATGAACACACCACCAGGAAGCATTCTCAGATCTCTGAGCTTTTAGCTGCATTAAAATCCTAAAATTAAGTAAATTTGACAAAAACTACTACAGTTTGCTGTGTTGGATGATGCCACTCTAAGGTGGTGTGGGACGCTATATTCATTCATTCATTCATTCATTCATTCTTTTCTTGTCAATGCAGCTTTGCAGAGGCCTGGATCGCCGAACCTGCACTTCCTGGAAATTTGCAGCCGAGAATATGAGGAAATTTTGGAGTGACTAAAATCTTGTAGATGACTGTAAAGGCACAGATATCTGCAGATGATCTCAACATGAGGAAGTAGTGTATGGACCAAAACAAGCTGATGCAACCAGTTACGTGATATTTGAAGCAATTATAGCCAAGCGGAGGTATGAGAAGGTAAAAAAAGACCAAAAACAGAGCATGAATGGTCATCCGTTTGCCCTGAAAGTTCTACTACGTATTAAGCAGTGTTTCCCATGCAATAGGTGAAACTTGGGCGGCCCGCCCAGCTAAATGAAGACCCGCCCAGGTTTCGGGGGACAACCCAGCCTTAAAAACAACACACATTTAATGTCGTCAAACCGCTGACCAAAACATCACTAAAATATGGAATAAATTTGTAATCTTACTGTTGTTTGGAAAGTAAAAGTATCCTAAAAAGATCCCATGATTTGGTTTTATTGCCATTAATCCATTTTACAGCAAAATCCCTGTAGACCAGCATCTATCTCCTTCTTTATGAGCATACCGTAAATGCTCTAATAATGGCGGGTCCTGTTTNTTTTTTTTTTTTTTTTTTTTTTTTAAACTCATCTGCAGAGAGAGAATTAGGCTTTTATTCCAGCCAGGTCATTATAAATATATGTAACCTCCATGCTTCTCACCAAAGTTTCCCTCTGCTGTGTTATAATTACTTTATTTAGTTTTCCTTTAAAACCTTGCTGATGCTGAATGAAAACGCGCTCGTTGTGTTATTGTGGTTGCCTAGCAACCAGTAGTATACAGCCTGGTAGCAGCCATTTTCAACTGGATCTGAGTGTTTTTTGCTTTTNGGGGGGGGGGGGGGGGGGGGGGGGGGGGGGGGGGGGGCTTGGTTGTCTGCCCACCACCACAAGTGAATTTTCAACCTGTGGGAAACACTGTTAAGTATACTAGAGTCTTAATTCTCCTGCTGAATATGTCAGTATTTGGTTACTCACATGTCAGGGGAATGTACAGTGTTGACGTGTCCTGCGTACAGCAGCTGGTCATCCATGGGGATCAAAACTCTGAGTCCATCCACCAACGAGTCTTTATCCAGCACACACCGCACTGGAGCTGAAAACAAACACACACATGCAGGAGCTCAACATCAGTATTTATCAACCCGTCACGGTCATCTGCAGCGTACTAGGGCTGCAGATGTAAACCAAAGTAAGCAAGAGGGTNACCAGGTGTGGAGGACCTCTCTGACACGCTGTTGCTGCGCAGTGGGAGCAGCTCGTCTTCACTGAAGCTGCTGTCCTGGTTGGGCTCAAAGTCTTCATCTGCCGCCATGCTTTCCATCAGCCGGCTCACCGCTCCTCTGGAAGGCTACACACACACAAACACACATATTTTGTCACATTCTACTATACAATTAGAGAAAAATTCAATGCCTGAAATTTCTTAGACAATAAGATTAGATTTTTCTGTAAAAAAAACAATCGTTTTAGCTATTGTTTTGTATAAACGCCTCATTCTGGAACAACTCACCTGATGTATTTTAGTAAAACGATGCCGCTACTTAAGATTCATTTGTGGCAGACCAGACCAGAAACCACAAATTAACTTTCCCAAGTCAAACCGTGACATATTTCAACACTTTTGCTGTTGAACACACAACTGTTTCTGCTGTTTTGTGAACAGTATCCACCCAAGCCTGCCGCCTCCACCACAAACAGCCTGCACGCACTTTACTGTTTCCAAAACATCACGGCGTTCTCGCCAGCAGTACAACACTTCAGCACAAAAACCACGTCAGCTTTTCCCACAGGACGGGATCAGGTCAGGCAGTTCATTACAAGCCCAATAAACTAGCTGATTCTGAGGTAATATTTGCTAAAATACTTGCTAATATTTGCACACAAATGCTGTTTTGCATCAAAGCACGTGTTAGTGTGGGTGGAGTAAACTGGGTGGGTGTCGGTACATTGCGATCTAATTATTAGTGCATGTAAGTTGCAATTTTTTCTGTGCTGGGATAATTAAATTTGCTTCAATAATGACTTTGCAGCGGATCCATCATCACACTGACCTCTCTGGCCTTGGCCTTGGCTTTTGGTTGGCTCTTGCGTACCGGGCTGAGACTCAGCGCCACAGGGCTTTCTGTGATTGGACTGCACAGAGTGGGCGGGCTCAGAGGCAAAGGCGAGTCCTTCAGCTTCTTTTTCTGTTTGAGAAGTCACAACACACGCAGAGTTAAATGAATGGCAGCACACACGCACATGCACACACACGACACACACACACACACACAGGGTGGGATGCTGCCAGGCTGCCTGCAGTTGTCCTTTCTTGTCAGCAACACGACACAGACAGCAGGGGACTGCTGCAGTGACTGAAGCACTGGGGAACCCTGCTGATACTCTGACACACACACACACACACACACACACACACACACACACACACACACACACACACACAGATATAGAGGTATAAAGGGAGCCAAATATGCTAGCAACCAGAGTCTGAAGGAGAAAGAAAGGAGTGAAACAGCAACAATTAGAAAGGGAGGATGAGTGAAGAGAGGAAGAAGACAAAAGAAGACAAGTCTCCTTTCTTTCTTTGGCATCTCTCAATTGGTCACTGACAGCCTGATTAATTATTGACTTACTTTCACCACATCTTTCCCCTCTCTGCTGGGCGGAGAGGCTTTGGTTCTTGAGGCAGGTTTTGGAGTGAGGGGTGGGGCTGAGCTGGAGGAGGAGGAGCTCTGGCTGGTGGAAGCAGAGGTCAATAGGGAAATCTGATTGGCTGAAGCGGTGGCATCGTGAAGAAATATCCTCTCGCTGCGGCGCCGATTCCAGCCCTCGTCTTCACTAAACCCCCCAAACCCACAGCTGGTGCCGATGTCGAAACTGAATCGCCGTGGGGACCGTGGAGAGGGGCGTGGCTTGGGTAGAGGTTTGCGCTTGACTGGAAGGGCATCATCTCGCTTGGTCGGGCTGGTCTGCTCGATGCGGCGGGTTGCTGGGGGCAACAGAGGAAGTTCTGGGGCGGAGCGTTTGCCATGCAGCAGAGAGGGAAACTTTCTCAGCCGCAAATCTGATCCAGAGTCCGACCACTCGCATTCTGATGAACCTGCCAGGACAGCAGAGGGTCACATGACACAAAAATCATGAGATGACATGAAACACGCCTTCATTTTCTCAACATGAGGCACACAGCCCATAAAAAAACTACACACACACACACACACACACACACATCCTATTGAGGACAAACATGCTCCTCCTCCAAGCATGAAGCAATTAATAAACTAAGGTGCTAAGTTCCTGTCTGAAATCAATAACGCTGTGAATAGGACTATTGATCGATTTGAAGCTAATACATAATTCAAGGCTGAATCATTACATGCAGCCTGACGTGACAATTAGAAATGAATGAATATTTAACCATGAATCAATGGCATAATCCTGAACAAACGCTCAAGCTCTGAACCTGTTCAACCGCAAAATATTACAATTATAGTCACCAATGCTGCCGTGTGTGTGTGTGTGTGTGTGTGCGTGCGCCACAACACAGGCCTGCCTGTATTGTGTTTAATTTATGATGTTTTGGTTGATATAATAAAGAAAGCCGGGTCGCTGTACATGTGTCTGAACCATCTGCCCACTTAAATTAATCCTTCATTTTTCATTATCTTCATTTGATCTGTCACACAAAGCTTCATCTAAGCATTTTTTTGAGCCGATGTGTTTTTGTGTCGTGGTTTTGGATTACCTAGAGTGCTCTGTCTGCTGCGATGTTTGCCGTCATGGAGAAGGGTCAAAGGGGCGGAGCTGACGGGGAGAGCGCTTGCCGCAAACCTCGCCAGCAAACCCAGCCCGCTTTCCTCACAGCCGCTGTCCTCCGAATTGGACTCTTCCTCGTTATCGTCCTTATCGTCGTCCTCGGAGGATACTGTTTCAGAGAGAAGACTTTGTTACTCCAGCTCGGAGACAATTGTGATTGAGCCAATGTAAACACTGGGCAAAAGGTCAGCTTACTCCCTATTGTTTCTACTGGCCACATACACAAAGAGTGCAGCGGAGTGAAGTGTAGAGGGTGATTTCTCAAAGGGAACAAAAATGACTGAGGAGCTAAATACAAAGAGTCTTCAAATTTATGGACCTTAACCATAGCAGGCCTTTGTCTACACAAATACCCACAAACGTACACAACGTAAGCTGATCAAGATGCTGCAAACAATGAGAGAGAGAGAGAGAGAGAGAGAGAGAGAGAGAGATTGTCCAAACCACTACAGCCTGCCTTCATACAGTAATGCTGTGTAAGCAAGATACAGCAGAAAAAACTGGGATTTACCACGTGCACGTGAGCCATGTTGACAGACACACACACACACACACACACACACAGCTAGCGAGGCTATCTGCTGAAACACAGACTCAGATATCATTTATTATTAAAACTTCACCTGTCACAGAAGGTGACAGAGAGGGGAGTGAGAGAGAAATGAGAATAAGAAACCAATAAATGACAAACTGCAAGGACCCACTTCTTGTTCTGAGTCTGCAGCCAGGCTGACAGGCCGGTAGCACACACAAACGGCAGAGGAACACACACACACACACTGGAGATATTGTTGGTTAGCTGTGTTGCTGGTAGTTAGCGGTTAGATCCATGGCAGGAGATGAAAACGAGGAGCGTCTCCTCAGGGGTTAGGGTGTTAACGTTAAGGGTGGATGCACAGTACAATGTCTCCTCAACCACCAAGTACCACACACCTTTTTTTAAGTTAGACTAAAATTAAAGCACAAATTCATCCAGGATGAGATCACCAAAAACAATAATCATTAATTTATTTTGTGGATAGGAAACTAATTGAATACAAATATAATATAATATAATTTTTATCCAGATAGGAAAAATTTCAAAACCTCATTCAGAAACAGCAGGACTGGTTATTTTTATCGGACATATCTGTCACATGTCTTGTACTGTGGATCCACTATATTAACAGCAGCAGACAGACGATAAAGCAGGCAGGCATTAAGAGGACAGCAGCCCTGTGACGCCCCTTAGAAATGTCCATGTGAGATCTCAGTAACCATGGTGACATCCTGTGTCCTAGCCAAGCAAGAAAAGCCTTCCCATAAACTTTAACAAGCCAACAGGGGACATTACGTAGGTTTGGATAAGTGGGCATAACCACAGCTCTCATTAAAGAGTTGAATTTATGAGGGAAAAACAAAAATGTGAACGAAACATAAAAGTTAATGTCTGCAAGTAACATCTGATTAATTTTGAAGTTCAATTTCAGCACAGGAGGCCATGTTAGCAGTTAAGAAAGAATAGAGGGAGGGGCACTTCCTACTTACAGAGCAGGTGACAGGGGTGTGGCCTCAGGCAGGGCAAGGTGGGCAAGGCAGGGCGGGGCAGCGCAGCGGTGAGAGCGCAGCCTAGCCTTAGCGTAGCCTGGCCTTAGCACAGTCTAGCTTAAGCAAAGCTTTAGCCGCAGCATAGACTAGCCGTAGCGAGGTAGCATAGGCTCAAGGCTGCGCTAGTCCTTGCCAGGCTTCTGTAATGTCGCGGCAGCAGCAGCACAAGCACATGGAACAGGCTGAGAGACACTCAAAGCATCATGGGTAGGACAGGGGTCAGAGGTGAGGGGTGAAAGGTGAGAGGACAGAGCAAGGTGTCTGAGAGCAACGTAAAGGGAAAAGGGTTATTTTGAAGGTTTAGTAGACACGCAGAAGAAGCCCTATTGTCCAAATATCCCAACCAGCTAATAACATCACACAACGCCACTGGTCACATTGAGAATTTTGGGATGAGTTGAGTAACGTCTTTCCACAGCATCAAAAATCAGATCAACAGCATCAATAAATATTTACTTTGACGTAAACATAACTAACCAATCAACATTTCTCTTTATTTCAAGTGTCCAAGACAAAAAAACCCTCAATTTTCTGCCCAATCAGACTCACACGGTGTAACTAAGCTTCCAAACATGAATCAAGGTTTCCAAATGTGGATTTGAGGAGTATCAGTGCTCAGACCTGAGAGAGGTAAAGGGATATTTGAGGAACAGAGCGCTCTAAGGATGTGTGCGGTGGCAGCTGGACGGACGGAGACAGACAGACAGATGAAGCAGACACAAGGACCACAGCGCTTCGCTTTCTGTACCAATCAAATCAATACCTTTAATAGAGCTTATAGGCACCAAACTGTAATACAACTTTATATGAAAAAAACTCAACATTCACACAGTATTTTAATGTACAAATGCTACAAAATGGGTTTCAAATCCAGGCAGTAAAAACACCACAGAAATCGGTAAACTCTTTTTTAAAAAAAGGCAACTTTTCAAAGAAGCCAGCAGCAAGAGAGGTAGGGATCGTCAAGGCTAAAGCACATTCTGGAAACAGCTGCCTTAGCAAAAAAAAAAAAAAANAAAAAAAAAAAAAAAAAGCAAGCACAGACACAAGCTGTGACTAAGCCCAAAGACACGTTACGTTCTGAGGAGCTGTAAGCAGGAGGTTTGGTCAGTAACCTTGGTCAAAGGAGTCGTCAGAGGAGCTAAGGCCCGCCTCCTCCAGCAGCAGGGATAAGTGCTTGTGTTTCTTCTTCTTCTGAGACTTCTGACTGGACAACAGGGTGGTTGGTGACGATGCAGATAGCCTCTTCCTGGTCAGGTTGCCATGGGAACGCGTGCCTGAGAGAGGGGGCCAGCCCCCTTGTGCAGAATTGGCTTCCTCTGAATCGGAGTCTGGTGCAGAGAGAGGACGGTTAGAGATCAGTGTGTCACGATGACGGAAACAATGAAACACCAACGAGGGTTCCCACGACGGCGAGCTTCTGCACCTCAGGAACTCATAATAAAAATAAAGAAATCCCATCATGACTATATGATGAACATGAATTAAGCTTTAAGAATGTTTACGAAAAGTCTCCTTGACCTCAAATAGTAGAATCTGAAAGCTTCATAAAATGCTGTTACACTGTAATAGCACTTTCAAGTTATCACGATGGCTTTCTACAGCAGATGATCAGCTACGAAATGAAAGTCACACTATCAACAAACACTTTTTACCAGAGAAGAACAGACTGCTGGGACCCAACAGCAACATGGTCATTGCTGCTGACAGTCTGGGGCCGATGGTGTTGAAATATGACTACCTAGATCCCAGACAGGACAGCTGTGAAGCAGGCTCTGCACAGACACCATCAAACCAGAGCTCCTACATCAGATTATTAAATGCCTTGTTGCTCTGTCACGTACCCAAACCTCTGGGATGGGAGCACCTTCCTTAACAGTGATGGCCTCAAAAGCTAAAGCTAAAGCGAGCTGCTTTTTCCTTGCTAATCAAAATAGTAGCTAGCATTAAAGCAAACTGAAGTGACAGTGGAGGTGTCTATTTATCGTTATAAGCATTCTCAGCAGCACGTTTCTACTCACAATGTGCTACATGCTAACGTTCCTTATGGCCGCTTTCACCTGATAAACGTTGAGCGGTGCGCTGAGCTGGGTGTCCAGCACTCTGCTTGTACATGAGCGGAGTTGCTGGAGCTCAAACAAGCGCCAACAGAAAGCGCTCGTCGATGACTTGATGATTTGTTGACAGTTAAAGGACCATACCATCATTTTGCATGTTTGAGCCTAATACATTTAATTTTTATACACGTAATGTTACTGACACCATTCAGTTTTTAACACATTTTCCAAAGCTGGAACGGTGCCCAAAACTGGAACGATGAATTAAAAATGTTTTTCCTACCTTCCAGACCTCCATTGGTTTCAGTTCACTCTGGTACGCTATTAAAATCAACTTGTTGATACTTGAAACGTTCCTGGGATAGGTAATCCATCATCACCAACAAGACGTGTATTCAGGTTTTTTTTAGAAGTTTTGCAATTTTAGCATTTAAGTGCAATAAAAAGCACAGAGTGAATGTATGTCTCCACTGGAGAATACAGTCCCAAAAGAAGACCTGCATTTATCGAAAATATCAGGAAAGCTGAAATACAGTTTTATCCTTTGGGAAATGATTGTCAGTAACGTAACATGTATGAAAACTGAATATATTAGGCTCAAACATGCAAAATGGGTGGTATGGTCCTTTAATGTTTTTTTGTTTTGTTTTGTTTTGTTTTTTTTTTACCATGGAGGCTCTGGCTCTTCTTCTCATTCAAAGAAGAAAAACACGTGAATGTGAATGCCTGTTAAGATCATGACAGGATTTTAAAGTTGTGTTGTACAACTCAGGAACACAGGTTCTGAGCTTCTCCTCCATTGTTGTGTTACTTCTGCTTACAGCTGTTCTCTGATTGGCTGCGCGTTGAAAAGATCAGTGGCATAAAGGTCAAAGTAGAGTTTGGTTGAACTTTGACAGAGAATCCGAGCATCGCTCAGGATGGCATGCCGTGACGTTAGGAGTCACCTCTCAGCTCCCAATACACAATAATGGAACGCCCAGTTCAGCGCACCGTTCAAACCAGTTTTAGGTCAACATGAGGTCAATCAGATGAAATGACAGATGAAGGATAACCGTTCTACCACTTCTATGTACTTGTACAATGCTGCCAGTCACATCCAACACACACAGATATCCAGAGGATGGGTCACATGAGAGACTGTAGAGGCTGCATAGCGGTTAAAAGAGAAGATTCTCCATTCAATGCAATGCAAAAGCGCTCAGAGTGAGGCAAAATACTGCAGTCTTTTAACTAACCATTCAGTTTTTAACACATTTGAATGCAAAAGTACAAAAATTTTTTGAATGTGAATCTAAAATGACACAAATGTAACTGTGGATACACACAGAGCTCAGGTGGTTAAAAAATGTACAATATAAAGGTGATTCCAATGTCTGTTATTTGATTCATGACCTTTGACCTTTCTTCCAAGTGATTCCCCTCTCTCTCATAACCCTTATTTCCTGTCTCTCAGCACTGTTCCATCTGTAAAAAACACCCAGAGAATACATTAAAAAGTTTAGACATATTGTCTCCAGGTACTCACTGTTAGAGCAGCTGCTGAGCTCGTGTCTCAAGGGAGAGAACAAAGCGCTCTTCTTCTGACCTTTGACCTTCCGAGTGGCATCCGAAGCAGAAGACTTGGCAGCCATCTTGTGTTTCCCTCCTTTGGCAGAGGAGTGGACGTTTTGCTCCTTCCCCCGACCTTCAGCAGACTTGCGCTTTGACTTGTCCATCTTGGGATTGGAGGAAAGTTTACAAGATGCGTCCAGTGACCCGAGCTGTGAGAGCGAAAGGGCTCTGTCGAGGTCTGACGCCAGCTGCTCCTGCTCACACATGTGGCCACGCTTCATCTTCAACACCTGAGGACACTGCAACACAACGGTTAATTAATGGTCACATGGCGGAACATTGGTGCTGATGTTAAAAACATGCGTGGCTTACTTCCAGAGTGTGACTGGTGGATGGCTCCTGGTCGCTCCAGTCCTTCTTCTTCTTTTTCTTCTTCTTTATCTTCACTCCTCCACTTCCTGGCTCCATCTCCTCTTCTTCTCTGGACATCCGGAACCTCTTCCTCTGTCCATCCCCAGCCTCAGAGTCCTCAGAGTATTGCACTGTCCTACCCACCCTAAAACAGGAGAATATTAGCATGAACAACTTAACACGGATTAAAACCACCAAACCACCAAGTAAATGCACCCCGATGTGAATGGTTGGTTCCAATGGGAATTAGGTCATCGACAGTAGAATTACTCAAGAGATACACACAAGTCAAGGCAAACGTATTTATACAGCACCATTCAGACACAAAGGCAATTCAAAGTGCTTTACACAAACAAAATGCATTAAAACAACATTTAAAAGACAATGAGAACAAAATAAAGAAACATTTTAAACACCAAAAGTAAAACAGGATAAAGTAAAAAATGAAATAAGGCAAAATTAAATAAAATAACCTGTAATGTGATTGCAATCACACTATAGATTATTTTATTTACTGTGGAAATAATTAATTGGCCCCAGACTGAGTTGCAGTGCGAAGCTTAAAGGACCATACCATCCATTTTGCATGTTTGAGCCTAATATACTCAATTTTCATACAAGTTATGTTACTGACAATCATTTCCCAAAGGATAAAACCATATTTCAGCTTTCCTGATGTTTTGCAAAATCTCTTAATCTTTTGCAAAAATCAAAATCAAATATTCAAGCGACACACCCAACTTAAAAATCAATGTTTTTCCTGCTAATAGTTACACAGCCTTATGAAGCCACAGTCCTTTAAATTTTTCAATAAATGCAGGTCTNCTCCTGCTAATAGTTACACAGCCTTATGAAGCCACAGTCCTTTAAATTTTTCAATAAATGCAGGTCTACTTTTGGGACTATATTTCCCGGTGGAGGCATACATTCACTCTGCGCTTTTTATTGTGCTTAAACACTACAATTACAAAACTTCAAAAAAACAAAAAACTGAATACACGTCTTGTTGGTGATGATGGATTACCTATCCCAAGAATGTTTCAAGTATCAACAAGTTGATTTTAATAGTGTACCAGAATGAACTGAACCAGAATGAACAATGGAGGTCTGGAAGGTAGGAAAAACATTTTTAATTCACCGTTCCAGTAGTATGCTTTGGGAAATGATTGTCAATAATGTAACATGTATGAAAATTGATATACTCAAACATGCAAAATGGGTGGTATGGTCCTTTAATTAAAAGCAGTGCTAAAAAGAAAAGTTTGAAGCCTGGTTTTAAAGAGTTAAAAAGAGTTTGCAGCAGACATGAGATCTTCTGGGACACAGAAAATGCCACATTTTCACAGTGGATTACAGATCAATCTCAGGGTTACACTCACTTTCTAGGCCTGCAGTCCAGTTTAGGAGGTGTGGCCAAATGTTTCCTCTTCCTGGGTCTGCCTCTGCCCCGTCTGGTCAGGCTCCGCCTCTCATCCTCCTGTTGCTGCTGCTGCCGCTCACTGACACAACATACTGGTGTTAAAAGGGTATGTGTGTGTGTGTGTGTGTGTGTGTATGTTTATGTGGGGTGGGGATGTTCGAGCACTTTGGCAAGTGTGTGTCAGTGTGCAATAATAGCAGGTAATAAAGTCAGCTTGTATGAGACTCCTGCACTAAGTGCACACGCCTGCGCTCGTGCCACGTGTGTGAGCTGTGCAGCAAGGCTCACCGCTTGTCTCTGCGTCTCTGCAGCTTGCTCAGCTCTCTCTGCTTTTCCTTGTATGTCTTCTGCAGCTCGGCCAGCCGGACGCGGTAGTCCACTTCCGCCGCATCCAACGCGTCCATTGACATTTTACTGAACAACTTCAGGGAGAAAAGTCAAATGAAAGAATGAGGAAAAGGTAAGAATGTGTTATACTACACCCACTAACGGGTCTTCACTTGTGGACACTGTGACTTTTTTCCCCTCCTACAACCATTTCCATGTAAATGAGGCCGTCTTACCGGCTCCTCCTTCCTCTGCCTCCAGCTGTACTTCTTGTTAGGGTCCAGTTCTCTGGGCAGGTCAATGTGGGATTGTTTCTCTATGGCTTCCAATAAAATCTGTCTGCTTGCTTCAAGAAGACAGTCCAGACCCTCCAGTGCCACATCTGCACAGGATATGAGGAGAAAATTGAGAAATTAATGAAATATAAAATTGTATTAAGGTAATAGAATTCACTGGGCATTTTTTAGGTCAACTATTAATTAGCAATTGAATTTTTTAAAAAAAAAGTTAAGTAACAGGAGAGATTAAGAGGCTGGGGAATCTTGAAACACAGAGTATTGAACTACCTGCGTAACCATCTAAAAAATACAGACATATCAACAGTGTAATCAACAATGCTACAGGTCGACACAATCTATGAACTAGACTAGAGGCAATCAGTGATGCTGCCACCTTTTGAAGAGAAATGTGAATATAATCAGACTGAAATCACACATTAGACATCACTTGGACTTATTTCTTGTAGAAAGTTTTCCATTTTTCATTTTGCTCTCTTGCTGTTTGCTCTCGCCTCTCTTTACCTTCTCTCCAAACTGTCTTTCTTCTCTTAACATCTTTTAAAATTGATCCACCTTCCTCACCTCGCTCCTTCATTCCTCTATCATCCTGCATTTATTCCTTTTACTTGTCCACTCCTTCCTTACCTTGCTCTTGGCTGATGCAGTCC
The DNA here is from genome assembly GCA_014773175.1 of Lucifuga dentata. NCBI lineage: Eukaryota > Metazoa > Chordata > Actinopteri > Ophidiiformes > Bythitidae > Lucifuga > Lucifuga dentata. The sequence goes on along the minus strand of VXCM01003023.1, from coordinate 17,294 downwards.
ACCTCTTCCTGGGCCATTTGGCTGAGCAGGGCCATTCCCTCCAGAGCCACGATCTCCAGAGGCCCGGCGCTGCTGCAGTCTGCATCCACAGCAGGGCCTTCTGTATGTGGTATGAAGGAGAGGGGAGGGGGGACGCTTAGGCGGGCCTCAGGCATCTCACTGGCAGTCAGCAGGGCAAGCATCCCTGCCATGGGGTCCTCAGGGCCGATGGTCAGTGGGAACAGAGAACTGGAGATGGGAGGAGGATAGAGGGAAGTTTCCACAGCGGTTTCTATCTGAACGGGAGTGTGTGAGTTCACTGGAGTGTCTGGCTGCTCGGGTTCACACACGGCATTGGTGGTTTGTTTTACTGATTCACACATCTGAGCCAGTTCCTGTCGGCCTGAACCAGCAGTAATACACGATGGATGCTGTCGTTCCGGGTCCTCTGTGACTTCCGATTTTGGCTCCACTTCTAGGAGAGGAGCAGCCTGGGGATATGTTGCCTCACAGGAGTAAGATGCCACTTCCATTTTGATTTGTCCTCCTTCTTTCTCTTCCTCCCTGGCTTCTTGTCTGTCAACTTGTTGGGATGGAGGACATGGAACGTGCAGTGGCAGCGGCTGATGCTGGGACTTAGGGGCTTCCCTGTCTCCCTCTCTATTCTGGCTGGCTGAGACAGGGCTGCAGCTCCGGCGAAGAGGCCCCAAAGGTTCTGGCACCATGCCCAGCGAAGGCTGCTCCAGATCGGGTTCCTGCTTGAGGGTAGACCTTGTCTTTGGCTGCTCTGGGCTCCGCGGCTTTACGTCTGCCTCCAGCAGTCTTGAATGAAGGTGGACTGAAGGCAGAGGGGCACCAGGGGATGGAGAGAGGGATCGGTGAGGTGGGACAACTTCTGTGTTTGTCCCTGTGGGTGTTGGGAGGTGATAAGGGGGGAACGGCAAGCCAAATGGTGCAGTGATGGATTGGTAAGAGTAACCTGGGGGGAGGTCTATAAAACAGCAAAGCAACAATTCAGGTTTAAGTTATCCATCCATTAAAAATCCATCTGTATTGTGACAGCAGTTACTTATAAAAGCTTTGAGTATTTCTGGCTTTGACGGTTTCCGCTGACATCAGGGTTAAGTGGCTGATGACTGCAGCGTTTGTGGTGAATTATCGCAGGATTTCTCCAGACTCACCTGAGCAGATGCCTTGAAAGGGAGCAGAAGCTGCTTTCTGGCCCCCTCTCTGCTCCCTCCTCCTCACCTCCCCGTCCTCTGCCACCTCCTGTTTAGGCCGTCGTGGCGAGGATGGGGGAGGAGAAGCAGAGCGCGGGGAGGGTGGGTGAGGCAGGGGTGTGGTGGGGTGAGACAGCACTCTTTGCCCGCCTTCCTCTGATTTCAGGGCGGTCACTGGTGAAGGGAGTTGAGGCAGCGGGATGATGGAGGAGGTGGAGGGGGTTGGCGAGCGGGAGGGAGGGGGAAGCTTGCGGGGGTGCAGGACTGGCGAAGGAGATGGGGAAGACATTGAAGTGGGGCGGGGCTTTGGGTCCGAATGCCGCTTGTCTGCTTTTTCGTCTAGCTCCGGCCTGTGCTCGGTGGCCTTTAAGCGCTCCTGAAACACAAATACACACTCTTTCAGACTTCCTGCTTCAGACTCTTAAAGTGAGTGTGTGAGTGCTGTATTAAATGTGTGTCCGCATTCTCCTGCAGCTTCAGGAACTTCAGGATGTGCTGTGCATGTTCTTGCGTGTGCATATGTATCTCTCTTTGAATACGGTGTATATCATTCCAATGTGCCTCTTCCATGACTATCTTCTGGTTGTATATACTATAAATATTACTGGCTGCAGCTCTTCATTGTGATATGTGTGTGTGGTAGAGTGTGTGTTTACGTGTGTAATATTCCTCGTGTCACCACTACCTGTGTGTTCCTCTGCAGAGCAAGGTCTACACTGCAGGTGCTGTACATACACTAAAATTATGCACATAAATGTCTCATCCTGCTTGCTATGCATTGTTTAGCAGCAGGATAGCCGTGTTTTATGTTTATGTGTGCAGGAGCGCATACGTATATGTAAATGTCCTTCACCACGAGCTGCAAGACAAGGGCTTAAACTGCGTGTTGCTATTGACGCGAGTGTGTGTGCTTAACAAGACAAATGCCCCCTTACAACTAGCTGTGCGTTCCTCTGCAGCTCCAGGACTTGTGCTGTGTGCTGCTGGATCATGAGCAGCTCATGCTGCCGGAGCATCTGCTGCTGGGAGAGGAGCTGGAGCTGAGCCTGAGCGGCGTGCTGCAGGGAGCTGCCCGTACCGTAAACCCCCGACCACACCGGAGCCCCGCGCTCCAGTACGTCACCTCCTGCAGGGCAAGGAAGGGAGAATGAGGATGACGGTAAACATAACCTGTTTAACCTGCAAGGCGCATATGTAGCATGCTTCAGCATCAAAATCATCAGGATGTGAGGTGGTCAGAATGGTTGTTAGCGTCTCTTTAAAGAACCTGGGGAGGATTCATAAAACACAGCACCAGATTTAACATGTTGATAAAGGCAAATCTTCTCACGCAACCATGTTCCCTCATTCATAAACGCCTCTTACTGGCATCTTGTAGCGTTTACCTTGAAAAAAAGGTATTACTATGGTATTTCCTTATTTCCATGTTAGTTAAGACCTGTTTCAGCCTGGTGGTAAATTTCAGCAGGACAAAATCTGATGATATTTTAAATTTTATTTGCCTCAGCAGTGATCAATACATGTGGTATTTAAGCCCACTCAGTTGATCAGCCAGCTTATTTAAATGGCGAGTTTTGATCTTTGTGGCACCGCATGTCTTCTGCTTCATGTCTCTCTCACACTTCACGCACAACTTCCATCTCATATTTCTCTTGTATTAGAACTCTTAAAATGCTAAGTTCTAAAGCAAAATTTATGTTTCCTTTACCAACTTTTTAACATGTCAACTTGGCTTTGGCACCAGAGGAAGCATCATGGCCCTTAAATATGAATATCGACAATGATGCACTGATTAACGTAAGGGAAGCTTCATGAATGAGTTTCAATTGTTACTTATTTAGTGTTACTAGTCAGCGCCTGTTCAAAACATGTCTGTTTAGACCAGGCTGGACTGTATGGTGTGCGCCATAGGGTTAGGNCGCCTGTTCAAAACATGTCTGTTTAGACCAGGCTGGACTGTATGGTGTGCGCCATAGGGTTAGGGTCCATAATTTTGTTCTGCATGTCATCAAGAGCTAGCTTTGGTTGCTGTACGAGGTCGGGTTGAGGCCGTGGACTGGACTGGACTGGACTTGGACTGGAGCATATCCTGGTTGAGGCCGTGGACTGGACGTGGACTGGACTGGAACATATCCTGCCGTGTGGATTACTTTTTACCGGCACAGCTCAATTTGAGAACCGCTCATCCAAACAACTTTACATGTGACACTGTATGTCTTTGGGTCCTGATCAATAAACCTGCCAAATATCAACTTCATACAGTGCCAGGTTCTAGAGATGTTGGTGGCACAGACAAAGATTCCTGCCTTTATAGTTAGATACTGTGTAGTTAGCGTGATTTTTAAAAAATTTAATTCCACCCAGTGTCCCAGAAAATCATGTCCTCCCTAATTCCACCTTTTACTGCGACGCTTATTAGGTTGAGTTTTCTAATCTAAATGTGAGATAAAAGCATGTCGCTTCCCCATTTCATAGTATATAGGCATTCTAGCAGAGTTCCAAACTACAGTCACACACTATCATCTAGACCAGGGGTATTCAACTAGCGAACTCCGGTCCAGATCCAGACCCAGAGAAGCTTTTATTCAAACACCGTTGAGCATTTCTTATGATTCTAATATTAACTTATATTTTAAGGTTAGGAGAATTTTCAGCAGCCACAGTAGGCACAGCTCAGCAGGGAGGCTCTATGGGTCCTCTGACCGAAGCCTCTTGTCCAATTGCGTTAAGCCCATGCCCTGAAAATTAGTTGAGTAGATGCGCTAGCAGTCAAATGGGCAATGAAGTTGTCAAATGGCTCAAAGATCAGAAAAGTTGAGCAGGAAAACCGAGAGTTGAAGGATGAGTGGACGTATAAATATGTTTTCATTCTTCCAGCAGCAATGCTACAAGATTTGTGTGTTTGATCTGTTCATTCTGTAGCCGTCAGAAAAAGCGGCAACATTAAAACACCATTAATGACACAAAACATAAAAAATTTGAAGACACCCACCCACAACAGTCCGAGGTAAGGACTAGAAAAAAAAACAAACTCAGAACCCAGTACTTTATTTTTAAGATAAATTTTCAGGGTATCAAGTTCATGTTTGAAAATATACTTGTAACTAAGAAAAGCACTTTAGTCAAAAACATTTAATAAAATGAAGTTGAAGTTGACACTTGATATTTTTCCATGAAGCTTCTGAATCATAGTTAAGTATAATATTTCGTGGTTGCGGACCCCACAGGGGGAGATAGCTGAGTAACTGGACCCTCCTGAATTTTAGTTTAATACCCCTGATCTAGACATTTCCAATACTTGTGGCAATTCTAAAGTATTTGTTTTCAGTAATGATAGCATTGTGTAATCATTTATTGATGTTAAAACAGTCTGAGTAGCGCTGACATACACAAAGAGACAGAGACAGAGGACAGGGAGCTTCCATACCGTAGTGTGGCAGGTGTTCAGTAGGGATGACAATTAGCTGTCCAGATTGTGGATCCCTGGCAAACTGGTAAGGAGGGGGCATAGAGCCTGGCAGAGAGGGTGGGTAGCCTGGGGGGAGGGTCTGATGGAGGGAGGANCCTGATGGGGGAGGGTGGGAACAGAATGGAGAAGGGAAAGAAAACGGGTGAAGAACATTAAGTGACAAGACTAAGAAAATGCGAAGCTAAGCAAAATAAAGCAAATGTTTACTTGACATTCTTCATCAGCTTATGTCAATGTTAAAGGACTATACAGTTGACTTACATCAGAGAGAATGAGATGAATTTTACTGCTTATGAGAGATTTTTTTGTTGTTTTACCCTCTGTGTCTAGACAGAGCTGGCCCTTGGAGAGTCCTCTGTGTGTGTCTGTGTCTCTGTTTTGTGTGTACGGTTGTGCATGTGAGTTCACATAAGTATGTGAGGGAGTGAGTGTGTGTGTCTGCCCGTTGTTATTTCTGGACAGCAGGGGTTGTAGGAACAGTTTTGGAATGTCCTGCAATGTTCTGGAATGTCTGTGGCACTTGACCCCTGGAGGCTACTGCTGGACGAACCACTTGACTCGCAGCAAACTCCTCCCTTTTCTGCTCCACCAATCAGAAACAGCTACACAATGAAAGTAGAGTTTGGCTAGAAATGTACCGGCTCTGTCTTCACGGTGCATGCTGCTGTTGAGCTGATTTAAACTCAATCGTGCATGGCTCGACATGTCTGATGACCGTGCAGAAGTACAAAGAAAAGATAACAAGAAATCAACAATACGACACTGAAAACCACAATATTATAAATGCTTTTTCTTAAGATGTCTATTAAGATCAGAGACCCAAGGCCATAATAAGTCTTAATGTTTTATAGCTGTATGCTTCATTGAAAACTTAAAGGACCATACCACCCATTTTGCATGTTGGAGCTTAATATATTCAATTTTCATACATGTAAAGACAGTCATTTACCAAAGGATAAAACTGTATTTCAGCTTTCCTGATATTTTGCAAAATCTCTTTAATCTTTCAAAATCAAATATTCAAGTGATACACCCACCTTAANTTTTCCATAAACGCAGGTCTTCTTTTGGGACTATATTCCCTGGTGGAGACATACATTCACTCCACACTTTTTATTGCGCTTAAATGCTAAAATTGTGTAACTTCGAAAAACCCTGAATACACGTCTTGTTGGTGATGATGGATTACCTATCCCAAGAACGTTTCAAGTATCAACAAGTTGATTTTAATAGCGTACCAGAATAAACGGAAACCAATGGTGGTCTGGAAGGTAGGAAAAACATTTTTAATTCACCGTTCCAGCAGTATGCTTTGGGAAATGATCGTCAGTAACGTTACGTGTATGAAAATTTAATATATTAGGCTCAAAGATGCAAAATGGGGGTTATGGTCCTTTAATGAGAGAAAAATTCAACCTGAAGTCATTTAGGGTGTTTTCAGACCTGTAGTTTGTTTGTTTTGTTCCAAATTAGGTAGTAAAATCATTGAGATACACTACAGGCCAGAAGTTTGAGGCCATCCCCAGATTTAGAATGAGCAGATTGCACCATGTTAATCCAAAATGATGTGGGAAAAGGCAGACAGCAGCTGTTGAATAGAATGTTAAAGCACATCAGCAAGGAGTTGGAACACAACTGGAGTGTCAGTGCACTAATACAGACTGGACATACTTTCATTAAAAATCATTCCTTAAGCCATAGTGGCTACATAATGTGCTCTAGTTGATAATTTCTTCTTGAAAACCAATTACTTACATTTACTTTATATATTTTTGTCATTTCCTGTGCAATAAATTGTAAAACAAACAGTGTATTGATTTTCTTTTTAATCTGGGGTGGCCTCAAACTTCTGGCCTGTAGCAGAGTACTCAAATGAAACGAGTATCCATTACAGATAATGCATTTTTACAAGCACGAGTACCGTCCAAGTAAAATGTGTCACTATCCGTACTCGTGAAGGAAAATATGATTAGCTCTTACTAACGCTGTGTCCACATGGTTCTGTGATCATCCAGGCAGACACCTCTCTACAGAGCTACTGCTGCTGCTCCACACAACTCACAGCCACTCTGTCCACACTATAGTAGCATCTATTAGCTATAGTTGCTATTCTCAGATTCAGCTCAACATTATTTTCAGTCCACAGCTAAACATACATTCATTTACTGCGGACATTCACACGGAAGATACTGATACTAACACACATTTCCATCAGCTTCTACTAGCTTCTTGTAGCTTCTAGCTTCTTGGCTAACTAGCCAGTTAACTAGTGATTCTTAGCCCCCCTCAAGACATGCCCACTTCCGGGTCTAGCCCCTCCCATCCAAGTATGGATACAGATATGGATAGTTTAGTTGGTTGAACAGACATGGATACAGATACGGATAACGGTGTACTCGCTCATCCCTAGTTTGGGGGCGGAATTGATAAAACCAAAACTGGAAGAATCGTGCAAAATGCACTATGCTGGGATGGATAAATAACACAGAATGATAAAATCATCATTTGGGCCACATACAAAGCAAAACTATATGAGCATGTACAATGACATGCTAACCTTCAACATGTTAGTCTGAAGACTTGTTAGAGATGCTTGATTTGTTATGACTTTTTCAAAGCATCCAATGGATTTACATAGGTAATCAAAAGTATTAATATTAGCCCTCTCTGGTTCTAGAATCTAGATCAGTCATAGATCAATAGAATGCTTTGTAGTTTGTTCAGAACATATTTGAATCTTTTCATTTAGGACTAGACTGAGACCACTTCCTTAAATCGGTTCCTGCCTGAACAAACTGTACCAACAAGGAGACAAACACTCGTCCAATTAAACTGAGCGAAATAACTGCCGGCTCGTTCTTGATAATACTGTATCATGAATCTAACTACATTGTCAAACTATCTGATTTTCTACATTGGCATATTTGAGCCATGAGGTTTTTGAGTTTTGCAGTTAAATAAATAAAAGCTCAGTAAAAGCTAGCACAACTTTAATTTCCATACAAGTAATGCAGGTGTACGTGTAATTTTTAGAATTTTTTAGAACAGCTAAGCTCGTGTTCTATGTAGCATGTAGCATTTAGCGAGCATCTTCAGTCACGTGTACATGAACATACTGTAGGGTGAGCCTGAGAGCCAGACAGGCGGAGCTCCGGGGCGGGGTATCCAGGGATGGGAAGTCAAAGTTGAAGGGTCGGGAGGCCAACGTCCCGCCCCCGCCAGAGCAGCCCCTCCTGTCACCATGAGATTGGGGGTCATGAGGCTGGGTGTCATCATACTGGGTGTCAGGCCGCTGGAGAGGGGGGCAGGGTGCATCTGCGTAAACTCTGCCAGCTCCTTGGACTCTCTGAGGAAACAAGATACAACTTTTCATGATACCGAATAAATTTCCTGAATAAAAATAGAAATGGAAATGAAAAATGTGTCCATTTCTGCCATGGGAATCGCACAGACAACTTTCTACCCACTGAGGAACAGGCAGCTTCAGTGGTAACTGCCACTGCTCGGATGGACAGTTAGCGCTAGCCTCGTGAGAATATTTTGGCTACACTTTTGTGCCGCTTCCACTGGCACGCAATAAAAGAGATTGTTAATGAGCACGATTTGGCACGAGACACGGGCTATGGACAAAGAAAAATCTGACCTGAATCTGTGGCTCTTCATAAAAACAAGCCAGTAGTTCAGTGAGGATGACTAGCATGGTAATGCTAAAAAATATATTTATTTTCAATTTATTGGTAATACGAAAACACAACCAAACAAATAAAAACTTCCAAACAGAATAGTGAAAACAGATAATATGAACTACCTCTATATGCATATTAGCAAACTCTCAATATTTTTAGATGCATGGTAACGTTTAAAGGACCATACAACCCATTTTGCATGTTTGAGCCTAATATATTCAATTTTCATACACATAATGTTACTAACAATTATTTCCCAAAGCATACTACTGGAACAGTGAATTAAAAATGTTTTTCCTACCTTCCAGACCTCCATTGGTTTCAGTTCATTCTGCTATTAAAATCAACTTGTTGATACTTGAAATGTTCTTGGGATAGGTAATCCATCATCACCAACAAGACGTGTGTTCAGGTTTTTTTTAGAAGTTACATAATTTTAGTGTTTAAGCGCAATAAAAAGCGCAGAGCGATCCAAAAATGTGGTGCATTCAAGTGCTGTAGTGAAGAAATGACAACAGAAGCATTTTCAGATCACTGTGTGCTTTTTATTGAGCTTAAACACTAAAATTACATAACTTCTAAAAAAAAAACCTGAATACATGTCTTGTTGGTGATGATGGATTACCTATCCCAAGAATGTTTCAAGCATTAACAAGTTGATTTTAATAGCGTACCAGAATGAACTGAAGCCAATGGCGGTCTGGAAGGTAGGAAAAACATTTTTTATTCACCGTTCCAGTAGTATGTTTTGGGAAATGATTGTCAGTAATGTTACATGTATGAAAATTTAATATATTAGGCTCAAACATGCANGGGAAATGATTGTCAGTAATGTTACATGTATGAAAATTTAATATATTAGGCTCAAACATGCAAAATGTCCAGTATGGTCCTTTAAAGTCTAATCTGATTTAAGGCAATCAGTAGTTTCTTTGAAACATCATGTAAACACCATAATCGCGTTGAAATCTCATAAATGGACATTGCTGTATTCTGAGTAACAGACCTAGTTTATGCAATTTGCTCGGTTTACAATTAGTGTAAGCATTTTGTGTATTTCTTCAGACTTCGTTCCATCCACCTTAAACACAAGCACAGAAGTGGAAATACAGTCTACATGTACTTACTAACTGAGGAACGGTATAGCAATAGTGTCATTATATTGCTGACTTGCTTTCTAGGAATTGTCTTTCTTGCAGATGTCGCTGGAAGGACAAGTGTGATTGTTCAAAAATTCACAAATCTGGTTTTAGAACCTGGATTATTTCATACAACCAGAAATGTACCAAAAAGATTAGAACCACAAAAACACTCCCACACACACACAGCTACATGTTACTGACACTAGTTCACACTCATAACTTTAACTTAAGAATGTGCAACGTAGTTGAACAAAATGCAAAAAAGTGTAAATTCTAAAAGCATTAATATATCTGACTCAGAAATGCAATATATGCCATTTAATTTGTTTTCATCCTATTTCTTATCCTTAGCTTTGCATATTTTTGCACAGTGGACCAAGTTACAACAGAAAATGTTTCATTGCCATTAACACAGTGTGTATGATGTGTGTGTGACAAATAAAGAACCTTGAATTAAGAAACACAGAATTTTTTAGGCACTTACATGCATATGTACTGGGACTGCAGGGAAGTGAAGCGTTTTTGGGGTGAGGTTTGTGCTACTCTATCTGATGTAATGGGAGTGATATGCCTTGCTCTCCCATTGTGCTACTTTTAAATGATACCTCCCCTTTAAAGCTGACATGTTTGAATAGACGTATTCTCCTAACGAGCATCACTGCTGCTAAAAAGATGCTGGCTGTACGTTGGAAACCTCCACATTCAATTACAAAACCACAATGGATTAACACATACATTGATATAATTAATATGGAGATGTCAGTTGGATGGTGCTGGAGCCGGCACTATTTCAGCATGGAAAAAGATGGCAGATAAAATCAGGGAGTTGCTGTAACTACCAGGTTTAGTTATTGAGAAGTTTTGGTTCTGTGTGTCCTGTAAATATTGTAATTGGAGATCCACAGGGGTGGGGTTGGGGTAGGAGGGGTCGCCATCAGGTTTTGTTTCCTGTTTTGTTTCTTACTGTGCTGTCACTGGTGTTTTTTGTTGTTTTTTGCTTGTATATCTTTGAAGTAAAAGAACAATAAACAGTTGATCACAAAAAAGAAACACAGAATTTTTCAGGACTTTTATCATTTCAGAAGTTGTAGGTTCAGTTTAACAGCTAATTTAATGTGAATAAATCTAATCTTAACCACAAATGTAGATACTTAAAGGTAAACTTACCATTTTACTGTAAGTATCCACCTGTCTTACTAACCCAAACAAAACTGGGTCTGTATCTAAGAAAAATGTCCTATCCACACTCAGTGAGATACTGTGAATTTCCCCTATTTACTAAATAAAATACCTGGCTCAGGTATGGACACCTCTCTGCACACAGGAAGTGACAAACTGAAAGTAAAGAGTGAAATCCATGCCGTCTGCTAAACAAGCAGGACTCCTTGTTCAGGTGTTGGCCACACCCCCTCACCTGAGCACTTTCTCCTGCTCACGTTCCAACTGGCCAGCCAGCAGTCTATCGTCGTGGTGACGAGCGCGGTCCTCTCCTCTCTCCTCATCTTTGAGAGAGACAGATGGGTCGGGGCAGAAGGAGGAGAGGAAAAGATTAGATAAGGCTTAGCAGCTGTATGACTAAGTCCTGTGGAACGTTTAAATGAAACTTTATATAAGTTAGCAGCAACGAGACGATATTAAGATGAGGAGTATTTGCTGTGGAAGCAGAGAAGGGCAGCAGATGGAGAAGGTGAAGGTGAAGAACGCGGTGACAGAGCTATATAATGGTGCTTGTCACAGCAGGTCAAAATGAGATGGGAAGCTAAAAATACAACAGTGCCTGAAGACAAAGAGCGCACGCGCACACACACACACACACACAGAGCGCCATTTCTCACTCCGAGTATCAGCTCTTATCAGTGATTAGACTACTGCCACTGCAGACGTGTGAACATAACACTCTTGCCCTACTACACACTCACACACACAACACACACACACACACCCAGTACAAATATCTCTACTGTCCCCCCCACTGCCAACCCATCCTGCAGAAACACAGAATGAGAAGGCACACACACTCCAACAGGCACTGCCCCTCGTGGTCTGAAGCAACCAGAATAAACATGAGGATCGTCTTCCCTCGCTCCCCCTTTAACCCTTTTCTCTCTCTCACCGTCAAAAACCAGGCTGATTGAAGGTCCCCAAGTGGCAGAGATGGAGAGAAAGGTTTTATATGAGTGTGCTGAAGCCTTCAGTTCTGCTGTCTGTCTGTGTGTGCGTGTGTGTGTATGTGTAGCCTGTAAAGGGGCAAGAGACTTTAACAATCCCTGACATGCTCTGTAGGAGAGGTTTCAAGACTGTTACCAAGGTTCTGTTACCAAGGTTACGGTGAGCCTGTCCCACATGCTATCCTCCCTGCATCAAAGAGCCAGCGATATGTGATTCTCCTTCTCTCTCGCTCTCTCTCCATCCATCCATCCTATCAGTCTTCACTCCTTGCTGGGCTTCTCTCCATCTCCCCTCGCACTCCCAATTTACTTCTCCTTTGCTTCCCGCCATCCATCCCTCTCTCTTCCCATCAGTCAAACTATTGATCTATCTTCTTCTGTCCATCTCTCTTATCACTCTTATCATCTGTCCATCTCCCTTCTTCTACTTCCTCCATCTCACCATCAATCTATCCATTGCCTCATCCATCTGTGTGTTCCGCATAAATCCTCTGCTGTTTATTTAGAGCTGTTTTTTTACTGCGAGGGCCTCGTGTTATTAGCCCAGTCCCTCTGCTCAAGGAAGAAAATGAACAAACGCCCCCAATGGGCGCGCACGCGCATGCTAATACACACCCAATTAGACACACACATCTACAGTACAATCTCAAAAACTCACACAATTGCTCATATACACTTGTACACATGCACAGTCCCTCATTCTCAAGGCTGATTCATTGCTTAGCAACGCATCCATGGTCTTATTGTAATTCAAGGCTTGTTTGTAGCTTTTAGCTGCACTCTGTAATGACATGTTTAATGCAGAAAGGGCGGAGGGGAGGAGTGGGGGGGGAGGTGGAGGCGGAGGGAGCACTCAAGATAAAGAAAAGAGTGGAGAAAGAGCAGGGGGGCCTGAAGTGGGACAGGGAAGGAGTGCCTCTAGAAAACCTCCTCAAAGAGGAAGGAGAGGTGGGGGAGGGAGGGANGAGAGAGAGAGAGAGAGAGAGAGAGAGAGAGAGAGAGAGAGAGAGACAGAGAGAGAGAGACAGAGAGACAGAGAGAGAGAGATTCAGTTAAAAGAAAAGAGATGGAGACAGAAACAGAGGGGCTGAACTATGAGAGGACCGAAAAAGGATGAATCTGAGAAAAGGACTAAAAGTAGAAGAGAGAGAAAGAGGAGAGAGAGAACACAGAGAGAGGAGAGGGAGTACTGGAGCTGAATGACCTTGACGTGCAGAAAAAAGCGTGCTGTGGCAGGAATTGCTATGCAGCAGGGTGCCAACTGGCATGCCAAAAAAAGGTGCCTTTTTAACAAAACACATCCCATTACATAATTAGCAATACGGGGGAACGTTGTTTTTACCATTCCAATCACGTCACGGGCACAAACACCTCAAAGTCAAATGGCGCTGAGGAAATATGACTTTGATCCGAAAAGAAAATGAATCCTCCATTATTCATGGAGACAAAAATGAGGAATCATTTGCTGGTGGTTCATTTAACTAAGAGGATCTACATTCCCTGCAGTACAATTCTGACTGCGAGAGAGAAGCCACAGCGGAGCGCCAGAGCCGAAAGCAGATCCGGGTGAAAATACATTAGAAAAACGCTTCAAATGTGTTGAGTACATCGAGCGTATTTGATTTAACTTGGCGGAAATTGTAAGACATAAAATGAGTAGAGAGATAAGCTCTGTGTACTTACACAGTGAAAATACAAGAGCTGTAAATCTGAAATACCACTGCTCTTTGGTGCTTTCCATTTTCTGCCCAACAGAAGTTATGTTTCTGTTTTTCCTCACGACTTTTATGAATGAGAAAACAAAGCAAGACTTCACTGGAGAAGGTGCAGCAACAATGTAGGTCTTAATGATGGGGAGTCTCCAAAATACTGAAGCTTTAAACATATCATATATAACTTAGGTCTGTGAATCAATTAAAAAACATTAACTAATTAATCACACTGTTTTCACAAACTTGTAATCATTATACACTGAATCACCAAATTAATGTAAAATCAATGCAAAGAAAGTACTGTATATTTTAAATAATATTTGTTTAAAGGACCATACCATCCATTTTGCATATTTGAGCCTAATATATTCCATTTTCATACACGTAACATTACTGACAATCATTTCCCAAAGGATAAAACCGTATTTCAGCTTTCCTGATATTTTGAAAAATCTCTTAATCTTTCAAAATCAAATATTCAAGTGATACACCCACCTTAAAAATCCATGTTTCTCCTGATAATAGTTACACAGCCTTATGAAGTCATGGTCGTTTAAATTTTTCCATAAACGCAGGTCTTCTTTTGGGGCTATATTCCCTGGTGGAGACATACATTCACTCCATGCTTTTTATTGCATTTAAACGCTAAAATTATGTAACTTCTACACAGTAAATTTTGCTGTGTTGAATTAACACTGAGTTAATTTAACACTAGGCCTGAGTCTATTTGGTCCCATTCAACTCTTATAGTGTTACTTCAACACAGCAAAATTTACTGTGTACAAAAACCTGAATACACATCTTGTTTGCGATGATGGATTACCTATCCCAAGAATGTTTCAGTATCAACAAGTTGATTTTAATAGCGTACCAGAATGAACTGAAACCAATGGAGGTCTGGAAGGTAGGCAAAACAATTTTAATTTACCATTCCAGTGGTATGCTTTGGGAAATGATTGTCAGTAACGTTACATGTATGAAAAGTCTATATATTAGACCAGGGGTGCTCAAATACAAATCTTAAAGGTCCACAAAGAAAATGTTCAATAAGACAAAGGTCCATTTATTAAAGTCAGTCAAGCCAGGGTCGGATTGGGATCCCAATTTTTTATTGNTGCTGATGAAACTAGCTGCCCTGTCAACTCTCAGGCGGACATTTGGTTTCACTTTGCAGTGGAGAAAGTTGAGAATTTTGACTTGTTGCGTTGCAGCGATGTCCCGCAGATGATACAAATAATACATATGAAATAATTATTTGCTCAGCGACAGTTGTGGTTCAGTCCAGATCCAGATCGGAGTCCAGATTTTGAGGATGACTGTATTAGGCTCAAACATGAAAAATGGCCGGTATGGTTCTTTAATGTTTTTTTTTTTTTAACTTAGACTACTATCTGTGATTATTCATTTTCAAAAAAAAATAGAGTAAGTACAATATGAGTTTCAGTGCCTCCAAAAAAAGTATCGATAAACAGAAGCTGATCCTCTCAGCCCATCGTCATCATCATCATCATCTGCTGCTGCTGCTGCTGTTAACAGGACAGTTTTTATCTTCTGTTTAGCTGAAGCCTCTGTTACTTTATCGTGTTTGCTTGGCTAATAACCTCCAGTACTACTGTAGTAAAGAAGACTGGCGGAGCGTCTCTGATGCCTCAGCAGCACCTGGTGTTTCCTGGTGTTTCCTGTGTTTCCTGGTGTTTCGCTCTCAGGCGATATACATCAAAGACAAATTACTTTGGTGTTAATTAAATTCAGCTTTGCAAAACATGCATATTACTTTTGTTTTTTTCTTAAGAGCCAGCCACTAACTTTTTAAAGTAAAATTTTCCATCTGAAAGTCTTATCTTTTTCCTTCTCCATAATTAGCATGAGCATACCATTTTAGCCACAGGAAGTAGGGGAAAAATGAAAACATTAGCATAACCTCAGGAAGTGAAAAAACAGATGCTGCATAATTTTTTTTAAACGTGTTAATCAGTCCACATTAATCACAAAAATTAGCGTGTTAATTTCCCAGTCCTGACATAAATGTATGTTGTTGTTATGTACCTTTGATTGCTGTTTGCAGCAGTGGTCTCTGGGTGTCTGAGGGTCCGCTCGTCTGTTTACTGCTGCTGCTGCTGTCTCTCTGTCTCGCCACAGCTACGGCGATGCCGACGGGAGGGTGGCGAATCTCCCCGTCCCCCTCCCGCCCAAACGACCGAGCGCTGTCTGGCCGCTCCTGCTCTCTCTTCAGCTGGGAGGGCACCCTCAACGCCCCCGATCCTCCTGATCCAATTCCTACCCTTTCCCTTTCTCTGTGTCTCTCTTTCTCCCTCTCTCTTTCTCTCTCCGTCTCCCTCTCTCTCTGTCTTTCCCTCTCCCTCTCTCTTTCGCCTTCAAATGCAATGCTACCCAGACCCCCAAAGGGCCCCCTGCTGTCTGCTGCCAGCCTGGAGGACCCAGGACCTTCAGCAGGAAAATTTCCACTGTATTTAATCAGGCTCTGCATGGCTGAAACCTCGGTGGGATCTGAGGCTGCCCCGCCGCCCCGNCTGTATTTAATCAGGCTCTGCATGGCTGAAACCTCGGTGGGATCTGAGGCTGCCCCGCCGCCCCGTTCCCCACCACTTGGTCCCCCCATCAATGGCCCTCCAGGTCGGTAGAGTGCTGACGGGTCCAGGTAGCGTCTCTGACTCCCCTCCTCACCTGCACGCCCATGTCCACCATGTCCATGATGGGAGGGGTGTGTTTGGGGGGAGTGGCTGTGGGAGGAATGTGGGTTGTGGTTGGGCTGTGTGAGGGCTGTGTGTGGGGAATGGGACGTTTGTGTGTGTGTGGGCTGGCTGTGAGGGGAGGAGAGTGTGTGTCCGTGCTGGGCTGCCAGTGCAGCCATGTGACTTGTGGCATAGTTGGCCAAGGGGCTGATGGTGCTCCACTTAGGCTCAGCCCCGGCCCGTTCTATGCCCAATCGGATTGAATGTTTAGACATGTCCCTGGCTTCCGGGCTGAACCGTGATTGGCTGGAGGAATAAGCTGTGTCCTGCCCACGTTTACCAACCGAAACGTTGGAACGGATCACAGAACCTTCCTCTCTTTGATTGCTTGAGTCGCTGGACTGAGAGAGCCGAGGATGCTCCGTCGAGCTCCTGTCGGGAAACCTGTAGCTCTCCCGTTCGTGCTCTCTCTCTTTTTCTCGCTCCCTCTCTCTTTCTCTCTCCCGGTCCCTTTCTCTCTCTCTGTGTTTGTTGTCGCGGGCCTGCGAGGCAATCTGAATGGGCCCCGCCCGCTCGTCGTAAACCTCCACAGAAGGCACATATGTAGGCGCGCTCACTCGCTGCTCTCTGATAGGCTCTCTGGGCGTGGACGGGTGAGGCAGGCTGGCTGTAGTGGGCTGAAGTGGGGGGGGGAGGCCGTAGGAGATATGGAGGGTCCCAACTGACGTAGCCACAGAGTCATTCCTCCTTTGCCTGTCTGAATGAGAGGCTGAGAGGGAGTTTGAGTTATTAGAGTTAGCGCTGGAGTTGTGGTGGGGTCGAGAGCTGCCTCCCTCCTCCCGACCCCCTCTGTCTGACTCCTGACCGTGGTACCTGCCCGAACCTCCGCCCACACCTGGAGTGAAGGAGGGCCGGGGAGGAGATGGCCTGGATCTGGGCTCCCCTGAAGCCATGGAATTGTGGGAGTGTAACTTCTGTTGGTGGGGAGGCAGATGGAAGGACCAGATGTCTCTGTCTCTCTCCGTCTCCCGCTCCTTCTCTCGCTCCCGCTCGCTGTTCCTCGCCCTGCGGTCCTCCTCGCTCCTCCCGTCCTGCGTCAGGTCCACCACGCTGTGCGGCCGCTGATCCTCTCTCGATCGCTCTCTCTCCCGGTCCTTCTCCCTCTCCCTCTCTGCCCGGTAGGCCCTGTCCCTGCCCCCATCTCGGGACGTCCTCTGAGGAGGGG